>OENM01002679.1:0-15184 GCA_900239745.1 Rotaria magnacalcarata
CTCCTGGAGTTGAAACCCATATACGGCATGGAGTGTACAGAAATAATTACTTCATGAAATGAATTATAGTACGATATTTCAAAAAACCAAACTTGTTTTATGCTAAGTTTTTCTTAAGCAATGAAACAACAATGCAGGCAGATGAGCGACTAGTCGTTCGTCGGCGCCCCATAGGGGCGCCACTCACGGCTAGNCTTGATTTTATTTTATGATTTATTTCTTCTAAGCCATTTCATTTCTTATTGTGTTTTGTGTTAATTTTCTACGTATATATTTTTTTGTGTTATCAAACGAAATAGTATTGAATGAACAATGAATATTTGAACAGTTAAGAATAAAGTTAATACGAAAAATGAACGATAAAATTTGAACTTTATTTCTATCCGCCACCCCCTTCAAAATTGCCTAGATCCGCCACTGCCATAGGGGCACCACTCACGGCTAGCCGTTTCCATAAAATCCGAAATGCGTAAAAATGACCGTTAGTAGCTACTCCTGTAAGACCTTAAATATAGACAAAATATATCTATCATTGTCATCATCAGTGAGTCGCACACTTTCGAAACGGTACATTATGCAAAATCACTAACCGAAAATGCGACCTGCTAAAGTCCCTCAATTCATTATATACTAGATCGAATTGGAAAAATCACAGAGCATTAATTGCACACCTCACTTAAATCAGTTATTTTTCTTGGAATCAAGACGTTCACTAGTTAAGTATACTACTCTCTCATATCCATCTGCAAAATAAAAATACCTTCCATCGAATTTTCACTTACTCATCAATGTCCTTCATTTTAATATGGATTCTATTTGTCAAACTGTGCTATGCATCTCAGAGCACCGATCTTTGTTTACCGAAAAATCAACAGGACTATTTTGAAAAACTAATGCCAGGCTCGAGCTTCCTGACCTGATCACGTTTGGTGAAACTTTACAGAAAATCATTTTTTTCCTAAAAAACTATTTTGGGGTCCTAAAAAATTGGAAACTCAAAATTCTAAAAAACTAACCTCAGATTCGGATTCCCTGACCCCGATTACCTTTGGTCCAACTTTACAGAAAATCATTTTTTTCCTAAAAAACTATTTCAGGGTCCTAAAAAATTGCAAACTCAAAATTCTAAAAAACTGATCTCGGATTCGGATTCCCCGACCCTGATTACCTGTGGTAGATCTTTTTCGGAGAGCCGGCGCTGAAATTTACATTGGTTTAGTGGATACTGAAATCTGATTGGTTTGTCAAACAAACATACATACAAACTTTAAAGATATTTAAGCTGCGTATGACCCTTTCTTTCAGAAAAGGGAAAAACAGTTATTTTTTTAAAAAGGTGTTTTTTACCTGTAAAAAAATAAAAATGAAAAATTTTCAAAAACTAACATCAGATTCGATTTCTCGAACCTCACTTGCCCTGAAGTTGAAGTTTCTAGAAGTTTATGTTCAGTTTCAGTCTATTCAAAGATTGCTGATTTCTGATTGACTTGGACAAACATACATACAAACTTTATTTAAGACATTTATCGAGTGTATAACCCTTTCTTTCAGAAAAGGGAATAATAAGTAGTAATGAATGGGCCATGAAGACTCACATTTTGTATATAAACGACATTTCTGTCATGAAGACTTGATCTTTTTCCAAAATATTCCTTATTCAGTTCTCTACAAAATAGATGCATTTTTGGAAAGTTTATGTTTCATTTTATAGCCTTTCGTAAGTATCACCTTCTGCTGGTATCTTGAATTATGTATTCGTCGAATCATATTGAAAAGCAACATCTATTTCCTTAAGCTTTACGAGCTTTCTTCCAGAACATTTGTGCGACTGTTAGAGCTTTTGTCTTAATAAGGCGACTTCACATGTGTGCAAAAACAAAAATGTATCAGTGTGAAGTTAGCACGACGGAGGTAGCACGCTGAAACAGAGATTCAACTATAAGTCTTCTCAGAAGTATTGCCGACCCATAAAAACCAGACCATTCGATGCAGAATTTAATTCTGCATCGGATGGTGATACTTTTATTCCCCAGCAATACTTCGAGGAAATTCTATTCGGTTTTTCTTGTCCTATTTAGAAGAAAACAAAGGTGTAGGCAAAATTTCTTCCTAAGTATTGCTGGGGAATAAAAGTATCACCATCCGATCCAGAATTAAATTCTGCATCGAATGGTCTGGTTTTTATCGATGGGCAATACTTCTGAGAAGACTTATAGTTGAATCTCTGTTTCAGCGTGCTACCTCCGTCGTGCTGGCTTCACATTGATTAAAAATGTTTGGGCCTCGGAGCTTATATTACAAATATTCACATGTGTTTACATTAAAATATTACTCGAGAAAGTCGCAATGATTATAAAACTTAAAATCATACTTGAAAAACTCGTTTCTGACTAATTAGATGCTTGCTAGAGGGACAAAAAAACGCTGTATGAAAGTGCAGTACTTTTGTTCGTTAATCTGATTTTGTAGGGAAATGAGTAAGAAATCTTTTGAAAAAAAAAGACGAATCAAATCTCAGTAGTAGAAAGTCATAGTTTATATGCAAAAAGGTACGATTCTTTATGTTCCATTCGTTAGATGGTGGTTGCATTATTCTATGTTCTCTACTTATTTTGTAGAATTCATGTAAAGAATTGTATTGAAAAACCAAATAATATCGTACACTATTGGCTGTACTATTTTTCTTGGTTGAAAGAGTGTTAGTAATATCATGGTTAACATTTATCAATGTTTCGTTTCACAGCAGTATGCCAATATTAAGAAGATTACTTATGAATCATATTTTCAATGGCAATATGAATCGAAAAGGTATCGATTATTACTTCGGCGTATTGGGATAATTTAAATACACTTATGACTGATAAAATGGATNTTTTTGTCTTCATGAACGCTTTTTATCTTTATCTTCATCACGATTAACTTATGTGTCATATTGCAACACATATACGCCTTCAATTCCAGCTCCAATTATTGATATGATACAACAAAAACGTCAATGTTTACATCTAGTTAGGAAAACAAAGCATCCATACCATATTTTATAACTAAAATTATATTCACAATATATAAGAAAAGAAATGTTTATACACAAGAGAAGAATGTGGAGTGAGTGTTGTAAAACTCTCAACACTTGTGATGTTAAACAATTTTGGAGAAAATCTCGTCGTCATTTTTCATCATGTGCACCGCCAATTGATGGTTTTTGTACAAAATAATGGAATCATTACTTTGTCGATGGAAATGTGTGAGACAGCTAAATGTTTCTATATGGAACAATTTGCTGAACACGATAACAATCAATCCGACATAGAGGTCGAAGCTAATGTCGTGGACCATGAATTAGTCACAGAATTACAAATGTAAAATTAGATAGTTTTCATATTAAATTCCTCAATTTAAAGAAATCCATTTCATTTTTGAAGAACAAAATTCTACAGAACTTGATGTTGTTTCAAATGAAATCCTAAAACTTTTACCTCCTTCTGATCTTACATTTATCACTTCTTCCTTTAATTATATAGCTCAACATGTATGTTTTCTTCGACACTGGCTTACAGCAGAGATGCTTTTATTGTCCAAAATGAAATCTTCAATTGTGGACATCAACCATACTCGACCGATTTCATTACTTACATGTTTTTCTAAATTGTATGAAAAAATATTTCTTATGCATTTTCATTAATGCATTACTGATGCTGGAATCCTACGTGAGGAACAGACTGGATTTCGTCAAGGGCACAACATGTGTACGAGAATCGTATCAATCATTGATTAAATTGAACAAGGACTAGCCCTTAATACTGCTACAGCGGCCTTGTTTGTAGATTTTAAAAGCGCTTTTAATTAGCTTTGATACAAAGGGTTATGGCTGAAGCTAAAACAACTGAACTGTCCTCTTTATATCGTCGCTTGGTTAAGAAATTACCTGACTGGTCGAAGGGTTTTTATAGAAATAAAAGGAATTAAATCTAGCTGTTTCCGATTATTCAAAGGTGTACATCAAGGTTCATGTGTGGGACCAGTGTGGTTCATTGTTTTTCATTACGATTTGCTAAACTCAGTATCAAATCTTCATTTTAAACCCTTATTTGCGGATGATTTAGCTGTCGTTCTTTCACCTTCAGTTACTTGGTCCTCAAAAGTTCTTATTCCATATCTCTCTCAACAAATTACTAATGTGATTAAAGATCTATATTCTTATTCAATTACCTGGAAGCAACCTTTAAATTTAAAAAGACTTTCTGGACGTTATTTCATCGACAAATTTCACCAACTATTCCTACCATCCATTGCGAAAATAATACCATAGCACAAGTTCCTAAGTTTAAATATCTAGGTATTACACTCGATGCAAGACTATCGTTTAACTTTCATCTTCAATACATCAAGTTAAAAATTCAGAAAAATTCGACGGTATTTAAACGTTTATCATCTACTCGAATGTTATCTACAGAAATTTCGCACAAATTATACTATACTTATATCCGTCCTTACTATCAGTCTATACTTGATATTCATCCAATTTTATCGAGTTCAAAAAAACAACAACTGGAAGCATTAAACCGAAAAATTTTTCGCATTATCAATAGATGGTATGATGCTGCTAATGATGAATAATTAACTTGCCTATATATAAATCAATTGAATTACTCACTCAGATGCATTTCACAAAATTATTATCTACAATTATACGAAGCAATCACTCGGCCATTGCTGACTTTATTGAACAGAAACTATATTTATTATACTTACAAAAGTATTACATAAATCCAGCTCTTGTAAAAGAAAAGCGGAAAATTGTAGGTAAAGGAAGGACATCAAATCGTATTCGACGGCTTCTGACGGACTGTCAACCAACTCTACTTGATCATGTTCTTCGTTACATTTGAAAACAAATAAACAACCATCTGAAGACGAGTGACGTCAATCGTTTCAATACTCTCCACTAAATGAGGACATATGTATGTGCATATATATGTTCTCCATCCACAGATAAAAAAAACTATTATAAGTGATGACCTATGGAGACAAACGATGTATTTTATACTTCAATTGCTCTCTTTTTTTATATTAAAATATCTCTATCGAAATTGTAGTTCTTTCTTCAACTTTTCTTTTTTTTCTCTAATGTAGTGTTAAAATAATTCAAAATCGTTTTTTTGTGAGACTTCAGAGACGATGTTCGTCTAAGTCTATCTCCCCTAGCTTTCTTATATATGTATTCCCTTTTCTCCAGTCAGGATAAATAAAATAAAGCAATAATGTAAAGGTATCGATTAAAGAAATTTTGACAAATACTCGTTGCTGATGTTAATAAGAGGACAATTTAGTTTTGTGTTTCATGTATAGTGAAATAAGCACTGACCTACAAAAACATTGTATGCAAATACCTTTGCATAATTTTTCTCTCGGCGAATCTGCAAAAGGAGCAACAGTCGAACATAAATTTTGATAACGAAAAAGCTTTTCCAGCACCATTTTTTATTTTATTGACTATTTTTACAGTGAAAGGAAATGAGAAAATCATGATACTTGTAGCATTCCCTTCGTATTGCTACGAAAATATTGCTTTTTCTCAAAGAGATTGAAAATTTTGATTGCTTTTTAATCTTAACCTCATCATTTTGAAGCGGTAAAATATACTATCACAGTTAATTGTTTTCTGTTCACTTGTTAAGCTCTAACATGGTGATAACACTGGTTGCACATGTTGTGCATCATTATATACTGTCACTGTTGTTTGCAATGATTGTTTCTGTTTGCTGTTCTAATTTATCATGTCATTCGTATAGTCTAATGTGTTACTCTTTCCTCTTCCATATTCATCTAGTGCTAATTACCGTATCGCGCGTCTATCGTTCATTATGCACAATAGAATCGTATGAACTATATGAGTATATATCACTCATGAGTTAATCTTATGTCTTGACCGTTCTTGTTCATATTCAATGATTGTTCTTTTTCCTTTCTCTGTATAAAATATTCTCTCTCCTTCTCTTGTTCCACGATCGCTACATAAAGAGTGGACGAGACTGAAGAGAGGCATTCTTTTAGATAATAAACTCAAGAATCATTACAAACATATCTTGAATAGACAATAGCAGCAAATTGTGTTCATGCATTTAGCTGTTGGAACTGATAGCTGATATTTGCACCGACAAATTCCTATTTTTTCCTAATTTTTTTATTACTGTGTCAAAAATGGATCTGAAAATATTTGGCAAAACTGCTAACAGTGGGGGTTATTATGCTCTACATGTCGTCCTATGTTTTTGAGTATAAATTCGGTTCATGAATTGTGAATGTTTTGAGAATTACAAATGTTTGCAAGTTAAGAATGATTTTTACAGACTTTTAAAGTTTTGAATTTGTTTTTCTCCTTTCCATAATCGTCCTGAAAAATATGTTTCACCCTCACGACCACACCCACACCCCAATCGCCACAAGTACTGTACATAAAACAGTAAGACTAACGCCTTCACCCGGTGGCATCTGTTTGAGCAACCCAACAGATTTAAGTGACTTGACAGCCAAGTTAGATGGTTATTAACTTAGATGGTTATTAACTTAGATGGGATTAATTAATCGAGTCACTATTAAACAAGATAGCGCTCATCCGATGAATTTGCTGACTCTTTTCTGAAAGAAATCCTGCGCTGGCACTGTTAGATAGGGAACTTGGAGTCCTTGGAAACCCGACCGGCCATACTCAGAAATTAATTTTATCGGGCCCTGGTTCAGAGATTTAGATTTTGTCGGGTCTGGGTCTATATCCATATTTATCTTCAGGCCCGGTTTACATTAAGCTTCGAATCTGAATAGAACTATGTGAGAAACGCAAGAAAAAAAGCGAGACTCTCGTACTTCGGAAGTAGAGTGAGAGAACAAGTGGAGTACCGTACAGTGAAGTATATCTGGAGTACACCTGAAGCTGATCTCTTCTGTATTTCCAATGTACTTCCACCGTAAATTGAGATCAACGAAACTCCTCTACAAACGTGTCACTACCTTTCGGCGATGAGCGTACACTCTAAATAAAAAGGGTTTCCACGGAAACCAAAATCCCTTCGCAAACCATTTCCAAAACTCACAAACATATTCGGAAAGGTTTTCGACTCTAAGCTATGTTTTGGAAATCACCTAATAGATTTCCGAGTCCCTCGAAACGATTCGGTTTTTGAGAATTCGGATAGGAAACCTTTAACAGATTTCTCAGAAATCATGAAACAATTTTCGAAACCCAAAAGTTATCCTCGGAAACCCATTAAACATAGTGGAAAACCGAACTAGTATTAAAATTTCATCTTTCTCATTTTCACGTTGCCATTGTATAATTTACATTTTTAGGAGTTAGCGGCAGCTAGAACAGAAATCGTCTTCAGTGTACGCGAAATTGTTTTTTGAAACTTTTAGAATTCTTGAGATTCAAAAAATTCTTCATTTCCAAGAGAATCTTATCTTATTTTTACATTCCTAGTTGTATACAGTTGTAAATATAATAAATGACGAATTTTACTTTGAAACTCGGTGCACTGCACTAAATCGTCGTCTCATTCAAGAAATTTCGTTTTTATCTTTTTTCATTGAATTAAGTTTTGTTCATTATCCAAACATTACTATCTTTGAAAACATCACTACCTTTGAAAACATTGCAGTGAATCACGGCACGTTCTTATGTTTAAAGATCCTTTTACTAATTCACCTAAAAGTTATATAGACAATTATATGCTTAAAATAATAAGGAAATATCCATTTCTAACAGGCTGAAACAGACATTATTATTTTAGAAGCAAAACAATTCTTGAAATGTATCCACATGAACAGTAATGAGTCAGAGTATTATTCTATTTTCTTTGTGTTCTTGTTCTTTCTTCGCATACTTATTTTTTATTTCGAATAAGAATAAAGGCAAGTGTCTCTCTAATAAAGAGGTACTTTATCATGCATATGCGCGGTCTAGTATTGTGTATTTCAACTGCTGTAAAATGAATTGTGATATGAAGATGAGTGACTGCTAGTTGTCATATAGTTTGAAAAATTTAGTTTTCTTAACTCAGATAATTAACATTGAGCTCCTAGGAAGAGTAAATTAACATCTATTTATGAAAAAAGTTAGCGTATTTTGTTTTAATTCTATTCATATATAATTCTATTTATTTAACTGGATAATTTATTCAATTTCTCCAAATTGTCTATGCTTTCATAAAAAAAAATACGCTTCTTTCACCTGCAAATCAATCAATGAAATTCCAATAATTTATGACAATTTCTTGTTTTCTCTTGATACATTTTTATTTACCAAAGAAGACTCATGTCTGTCAAATGTACCAAAACATTAATATTTTTTCAAATTCGGTCCGCAACAAGAAGAAATAAAGGTAGTTCTTCAAGCACTCGGATATTGTTATCCAACTAAGATGCGTCCACTCAGTATATCAAAATTACTAAGGATTGTGCTTTTTATTATTATACATGAATACTTTGATCCACTAATGTGGAGTGTAGATGATATTTCAGTTTGGTTACATAAGTTTAATTCGAATGACGATATAGTTAACGATTTTAAAAGAAAGCTGTTTAAAATGTCCATCGAAGTCATTCTATGATCAGATCATCACCATTTTTTACCTTTTGATTCCTTCATCTACAATCCTTACTGTTAAAACAAAAGTTCTTAATAAGCGTCGTCTATTGAAACATATGTTTTAAATATTTTAGTATTCTTACATTGTAACTAAATTAATTTTATGATTTCAGAGGGCTACTCAAAGATAACACGTAAATTACTAATTTTTATCTTATTTTTATTTCGAAATAGAAATATTTCTAAATATGTCAAGTGGAGATTTTTATATTCATTCTGTTTCATAATATTTGTTTCTTCATTAAGATTCATGAAAAGAACTATAATAAGGTGTGTTTGTTTTGTTCAATAAGATATATTATTTTTCTTCGTTTAGATTCATTAAAGGATTTATTATCTGGAGAATTTGTTCTATTCAATTGTATGTATTCTTTTTTTTCCATTTTGATTTATGAAATGAATTCTGACGAAGTACTACATTCGCAGATCTCGACTGATCACAGAAATTTATCTAAGGAAAACTTACAGAGTTTATGACTTTCTGAGATTTAAATGTTGGATGATTTGAGACTTAGACTGATTTCAACACTGACTTCCGGAGTTTAAGACTTGATGACTCTGACATTAGCAAGCATCCTGACTTTTATAGATAGCGAGTGTGATAGTATAGGGTTCGAATAGGCATCGGAAGTTCTAATTGGAAGACAAGGACATTGATGGAGATGAAGGTCTTTGGAGTAAGACTCAATTGAGGACTTTGAGGTTTTAGATTCATTGAGACTTCGTGACTGCGATGAATTTGAGAACCCTTAAATTTCTTTTGTTATAGTATTATTCATAAAAAAACGAATTTGGTAATGTCGAATACCTATGTGAGTCGGTCGCTGATTCGTAGCTGTAGGAAACGTTTAAAAGGTTCCCGAAGTATTGGAAATCTTCAATAGGTTTTCGGGGTCGTCAGCTTCCCTGATTGCTTATGAGGGTTTCATATAAGTTTTCGAATGCTCGGAAACCCATTCCCGGAAACCTATAAAGGGTTTCATATAGTGACAAACCCGAAAACTTCTTATCCGTTTCCCAGAAAACGGATTCTGTTTAGAGTGCACTTACCTAACAAATATATATTTATAACCTTGACCCTTAGTTTTGTCATGCAGACAAAAAGTCTCGAGTATCAGTGAAAAACTCAGATCTGGACTCGACCGAGCGACGATTGATTTCGTGTCCAAATATTAAATTGTTTCCGGATGTGAATCCGGGCCCGTATCTAAAAGAACGTGATCCCACAACTTCCTATAGTTAGATGGATTTCGAATAATACGTGCGATATAATTCAACCTTGGTTCAATGTACAAATGTTAGAATAGAAAATTCCTCAAAACATTATCAGTCTCAGTTTCTAAACCAGGGATTTCCCTTAATGAACACATTGTTTTACATGCATAGCTAACTGCCGACTGTACTTTTCTACATCACCGTTCGACCCGGATAAAACTTGATAAATTCGTTTTCCCCGCTCTCTCTCTTGATGGTGTGGGTGGGGTAGGTGTGATTGTAGAAACAATAGTGGCAGCCAGACCCCAAACTTTGCCCACCCACCCACACCCGCACTCTCAAGATTAAAGTCAAAAGGGAAAAATTCATTCGGGCATTTCAAACCATTTCTTGCCATTACCAGTCATTCCTGTATATTCATTCCCATTCCAATATATTCCTAGCTATGCTAAAATTTTCTCAAATAGGAATAGTTCATTTTTCTAAATGAAACTTTGAATTAGTGTCAGTTAACATGAAACTTAATGTGTTTTTTTCTTCTTAACACTTCATACTTGTAATTTGTTGCTAATTCATGATATTGAACTTAATTTTAAATTAATGCAAATGGTCATTCGCCTTTCTTTTTTTATGGTTTATGCTCTTTTTTCTTATCACATTCGGGAGTGCTTACAAAAACAGAGAAACATGGAAGGACGGGAGGGATAGGAAGTAACAAACAAAAAAGAAACAAACAAAAACGAAAAGAAAACAAAAAGGGAGATACAAGGGAGAAACAAAGATAAAGATACTTGAAGCAAATGAAAGCGGTAACGAGATTAACAGAGAATACAAGTAGCGGGAGTTATAAAGGTTGAGGTAGAATGTTAAGGGGCTGTTAGTAAACTACGAGTTCGTGTTCTCTCTTTCCTATATTCATAATTATCACTTTGCTCATTAAAATCAGGTCAGTCTATGAGAAGGGAGCGGTGTTTTAATTTTAAACGTTTAACCCGTTTTAACATAAATAAATGGCCAACACCATCTTTAGCTTGCTTATGAAAATTATCCCATAGGAATACATCTTCAAGAAATAAGGAAGAACCTAAATCTGAAGAACGCATATTTTTTAATCTTTTCGCGATATAGCGTTTGACATAAGTATCAAATGGTTCTTCTCGGGTAAGACTCAAAAGATTCTTAACGCGAATAAATGGGACACAATGGACTAAGCCTATTGCTACTCTATACTTTCTTCTAAGTGCATCTTGGTGTGTTGTTGGGAGAAAGGGGGGAAATGGAAAGATCCAGGCGAAATGGAGAAATATATAAGCGAAGAAGCATCTTCTCAAAGTATCTTTGGACAAAATTTTGCCGCTACGCAGCCATTTGAGCTTACTCAACGATCTTTGGATATTCTCCAGGCTTTTGTTTACAGTGGGTCTCAATGATAATTTACTCGTCCAAGTAAAACCAAGATACTTGAACGAGTCTACAATGGCAATTTTCTGTCCTAGCATATATATGTCTACCGTAGGCTTTCTAATTTGAGAATAGAAGAGTTGTTCGGCGGTTTTGCCGATATTGATTGGTTGTTTCCAGCGAATCGAATATTCAGCAATCCTGTCGCATACTTTACTTCCTTCANCCTCTAAATACTCGACTAGATATGAGAAGGATTTTTGGATGGGTGCTCGATTGAGCACGCTCAGGTCATCAGCAAAGATATGACTTGAGTGAGCTCCGAGATAAGCTACTAAATCGCTATGGTATACTACGAATATAAAGGGACTGAGACTACTGCCTTGGGGAAGACCGACTTGTACTTCAAAACTTCTGACTTCGTTTGACCATAGTAAATATACGCTGTACGGTTATTTAGCCAGCTATACATCATTTTCAGTAGACTAGCGGGTATACCTAACCTGAATAATTTGACCAAGAGACCCGCATGCCAAACTAAGTCAAACGCTTTTTCATAGTCGACATATATTGCAAGCGTAGAAACATTCGCAGCTAAATTATTCTGAACTTCCTGAAAAATGGAAAGAACCCTAGTCTGGAGAAGACAGTTCGTTTTGAACCCTGATTGTTCACGTGGCACTAGATGATTTCCTTCAGCACAAGTTCGTATTCGATCGAGAAGCATTTTTTTCAAAGATTTTGCAATGGGTCACTAAAAGAGATATAGGTCTAGTCTGATTGCAACGTGGTGTACCAACTTTAAGTTTGTTGAGGGTAATAATTTTCGAGCTATTCCAGAAACCTGGATACCTCCCCTCTTTTAACCAAAAGTTGAAGCAATTGATTGGATATTCTATATAAGTCGGAGGACGTAACTTAATAATGAAATTTGACACCTGATCAATACCTGAAGACTCCTTTCCTTTCATCTTTTTTTTAATAATTTTAGTGACTTCCGTTATGGATGTAGCCTCTAAGCCTGTTTCTTTAGAAGCAGTTAGTAAGTTCTAAAGTTCTCTAAATTCTGTCTTGATTTGAATATCGTGAGGATTTAATGGATCAATTTCAGGGGCTTTAGCTAAGTCCTTAAAGTAATTATAGAGTTCTTTCGTAATTTCCTGCTCGTCTGACATGATACTGGTTCCTACCGATAATTTTGAGAAGGATAACGTTTTGGGTTTATAAATTTTTGAAAGATGCGTCCAGAATGAACTCTCGTGCTTATCATGAGTACCTTGTATGGTTGACCGAAAGCTGGACCATCTGGCTGACCTATAATTGTAAATCTCATTCCGAACCTCTCTTGACATATTTCTTAGCAACGCTCTAAGATCTTCATTACCAATACCGACTATTTTCCTGTCTCTGTAATATTTATTTCGAATTTACTGAACATCACGGAGCCTTTCGACTATGTATGTAGGGAGAGATAGGNTCAAGCGGCATTTTAGTGCTGCAAGGAAACGTACAGAACATTGATACCAATGATCAATAGTTCTTTTTTTGTTCATTTATCCAGAAATCTTCTAAAAGCACTAGAATGGTTTGATAAATGGTTCAATCGATGTTCGGAAAAAAGCCGTTGGAAATAAATTCTATGCTTTGAGATCTTAAAACCGTCGGCCAGTGGTCGCTTGAACCGTAAAATATTGTTTCATTCTCGACTCTGTTCAAATTTGTAAATGTTAAATCAATGTGTCTATCTGATCTTTTAGAAGAATGAGAGTTGGTGGGAATAAGGGTCAACTCATTTTCTTCGATCCATTTCTTCAGGGAGTTACCGCGTCTATCAGTAGATTGGCTACCCCATTCATCGGAAGTTGCATTAAAATCACCTGTCAAAATTGTGCCTTTCACTAAGAAGGGAGATAGATATTTTAGATTACGCATTTGACCCTGTGACCAGTACATACTTATTATTCTAATTTGTTCAGAAAGACCATGGATATCCATTCGTCTTTCTGAGTAGCTAGCGATCAGTCGCATTTTTCTAGACCTCTCGGTTGAAATTTCCCCGTATTTTGCACTTGAGTGACCTCGATTTTCTGCTCTCCTCTGTCTCGATTTTTAGTCTTTTTTGAGAATTTTTCTTTCATCAGTATCTGAGTCAGGACTCATATAGAAGTTCTAGGTGTTCTTTGGAAATGCCTCCGATAACAGGAGGTAGAGTCACCGGTGGTAAGCAGCGGAACCGAAACCTCGACAACCAAATCAATCAATCATCTGTTCAAGATGGTCATTCACAAGTTGGAAGCCCACCATTGGTTGGAAGATCCACCAAATCAAAATTCACCATTGTCCTCTCATTATAGAGGGAGTCAAGATCAGGAAGCTACAACTTGGTCATCTATTAAAACAGCATTAAAATAATGTTAAAATCCATGACATACAAATTAGTCGATCTAGATCATTTACATTATATCAAGGGGGAAAAGGCGGACTTCGTACTCCAGGGATTTTTGGGATTTTCTTCGGATTCCCGGATTTTCATGGGATTTTCTGGATCCCATCATACTCAAAATCCCAAATTTTCTTTCTAGATTACCTATATTTTTGAAGATGCACATCGTATCTCCAAGTTCTCTTCCTCTTATTTCATGAAGCTGTGTTGATATTCATTCTTTTACACGTAGAAAACTTTTTAGCCATTATAATATAAGTCTTTACAAATCGCCTCTAGAGATAACTACTGAAGTAACAAACATGGAATAAACTCTATATTTCTTTTTGCTGTATCGATGAAAGAGAAATTAAAAGTAGGAGCATTGATATCAACTGGCATAATCTGTAGCATCTCCTCAGCGATAAGATTCGTTTAATTAAACAAACTGATTGGTGAACTTATCTCAGTGAATCAGATTATGATTGAACTATTTCATGTGCCAAGTGCAAGCAAACTATTTATTCAAATATTATCTCTTTAGATGTATTAAAGTTTGAAGTAAATTATTGATAAATAGCAAGACAATGCAGTTGCACACGACATTGATTTCTCAAATTCTTGAGAAAAACGGCACCTCCACACTTTTATATGTAGATGAATTGCTTTGTTTTGCTTATGTCAACATAATTTACATTGAATTTAACGTTATAGTGTTCTTTGCCATCATATGAATAATCTTGAGTTCTGTTTCATGAATCCTTCATAGATTTGTTTCTGTTCATAATTATACTTTAAGTCATACTCCATAGAAATAGTTTTCCTCGTTTTAGAAGAGAATAGCGAAATTTGTAACTAGGAACGATCAGTTATCATTATCGCAAAACCTCATCATTAAATAATAATCACCGAGAATACTTATACACAAAAAGTGTTAATGAAATTATTGATAATACCAATGGATCAATCGCGATATACAGGTACCGTCATCTTCTTTCATGGAAAGCAGCAGCTTTTCCGCCACCATTCAGTGTTAAATGTTTCGACATATGGGTTATAGAGTGATGCGATCATCAGCAACTCCATCTAACTGTGAGTTTTCAGTTCTTGTGAAAAACTTGGAGGGCTATATGAACGCACAAAACGTGTGAAACATTCATCTTGTTTTAAAACCTTCCTATCTTTTGAACGAATTATTCTTTTATGCGAAACTCTTGTGCATCTGATATCCATTCGATTATCTGAATTCAATAAAATTATTAGTCATTGTTCTTTTTTTATCAACAAACGAGCATAAAGAATATTGTAGTAGGCACAACCGATCTTTTCACTTTGATAAGTATCTGTATATGGCTTTGCAGTAATGGATATTCTCAACGGAAGAGCACGCATTGATAGTTCAAAACTTCACTAGAGAAAAGAATGCTCAACTAGTCTTGTGTAGTTTTTCTTTACAGCATCTATTTTAAAGTAATAGAATAAAAATCAGCAACAATTCCATT
>OENM01002680.1:3281-15180 GCA_900239745.1 Rotaria magnacalcarata
CATATTTTTTCTTAATAATCGAATCTCTTGAGTCTTTCATTTGATTCTTGGAGCAAACACGGAGAAACGTACTTCTTCTGCTAAAAACACTTTTTCTAAATTATGCAAAAGAAAAACACGTTTCGACCAAAAGAAAATTCGATATAAAGAAGAAAGAAAAAACACTTTTTTTAGTCACATTTCTTCGTGTTATAACCTGTAAAAACAAACACTGTGTGTTTTGCATCGAGCGTGGAGTTTGGGTGCGTGTGCGCCTCTTCTCTCCACCCGCACCCTATTCTTATAAAAATAAGTAAAAGATCATAATTTGAGATCGTCAAAGCTTTTTAGAGAAAATAAGTGAACAAGACAGTCTCCTAAAAAATCACTGCAATCTATTTAGAAGAATCATTTGATAATAACGTGAACGTCGTTGAATTAATTCTTCATGAGACCCACTTTCGATGATATGTCCTTTATCAATAACATAAATTTGATGACATGAACGAATTGTACCAAGTCGATGAGCTATTGTAATTGTTGTTTGTAGAGGGTTTTCTATTTGAATGTGCTCAAGAGTTTGTTGTACAATCTAATAAAAAAGCAAGTTAATACAAATACATCGAAAATGTTTCAGTAATATAAGATACTTGTTCGTTATATGAATCTAAATCACTTGTTGCTTCATCAAATATTAACAAGTTTGGTTCTCGAATGATTGCACGCGCAATAGCAATACGCTGTTTTTCACCTCCTGATAATTGATTCCCTTTTATGCCAACATTTGTCTGATAACCCTTGTATGATTAAAGACAAATATAAATAATAACAATAATTAATAAATTTACTTGTGGTAATTCTTGAATAAAATTATGTATATTCGCTTTCTTTGCAGCATTGATAATTTGATCTAATGTCAAATTCGGTGATCCATATTGAATATTGTCATGCTAAATAAGATCGGTTGTTGACTTACAAGACCAATGTGAGAGCGAAGAGAATTAATATTAATATCTTTTATATTTATATCATCAAATGCCTATTTTAAACGAAAAGAAAAGATTATTTCTTTGAGATTTAATTTCACTTGCTAATGTTCCATGCGTAACGTCATAGAATCGTTCTAGAAGTTGAATAATTGTTGATTCTCCACATCCAGATGCACCTAGATTACTTTCGTATTGACTGATACAATTTAGATAAACATAGATTCATGTGGGCATAGATTTTATTAAACAAGAAAAATTCTCAATATTTCCGCACTGCTAATTTTTATTCTTTTCTGATCGTTAAGGGAGACCTCCCCTCAGAAATAAACTTTTTTATTCTTCATCCAATTTTAACCAAAATTTCAGAGAATGTTAGTCTTGACTAGAATAGATTACAGTTAAAATATCTCCGCAAATCTACAAGACATTCAAGAGTTATAGTGAATTCATTGGTAAAAAATACCCTTTACGTACGCGGACAAATTTTCCGAAATGAGAATATGTGCTAAACACGTCGGGTGGTTTTTAAACTGTAGAATACATTTAGGGCTAGGTCGTATCGGAGCCCGATTTTTGAAATTCTCTTTTGCTGAAATAAAAACTTAAATCTTTAATTTTAATTAGCGGGTTTTTGCTCACCAATTTGAGAATTTTTCGAAAAAGTTTTTTTTGTTAAAATCAAACAGAGAATTTCAAAAATCGGGCTCCGATACGACCTAGCCCTTAAAGTACTCGCTGAATTTATTTGATTATGAAAAAAAACGAATGTGTAGTATTTCGTTTTAGGTTTCAGTCGCGAGTTAACTTCAAAACTTTGTATTGAAGCTTCTCTTTAACATATTTCTTTGGCAAATAGGCTTAATTTCTATCCCCAAAAAAAGAAGAAATATACCAACAAATGCCACTTTCTGTCCTATAAAAAAATGAATTAATAAATCAATCCGAATTGAATTTTGTACTTACCAGATTTAATTATTAATTTCAATATGTTAACAACAGTCGATGTTGGTCGACACGGATAAGAAAATTTAACATGATCAAATTGAATATCGCCAAGATCATTAACCTAGAATGATAGATAAATCCTTAGAGAACAAATCATCAATTCATTACCAATGTTTTTCCTTCCGTTGAACTATTGTCAATAGACGGTACTCGATCAAATAAATTAAAAAGGTTCTATGCAGCTGAAAGTGATGCACCCATATCTCGTATCCTAGGACAATAATAAATTATAGAGATCAGATTAAGATTAAAGATGAATTACATGCTCGTAACAATTCTTATTGATTGCATAAAAAAATTTACAAATCCAAAAACCCTAAATTTTCAAATAAATTAAATATCGATCTATTTAAAATCCATTCAAATACTTACATGATTATATTATTCCTTTCTAACTCTTTCTTTTCAACAAGAACAAGCGAACACCAATATAAAGCGGCTACAACATATGGCTTGGATGACCAAAATACACCAAAAGATATCGATGATAATAGTACATATTTTTTAGAGATTCTTTAAAAAAAATGACATATAGATATAGATTCAAATATGTTCATAGGTGTTTCAAGAATAGTAAGATCTCACAGTAATCTATCCATATCTCGATCACTAATCATTGTTTGTATTTATCGAAAGATTCCCGGTTCAAAACTTTCTGAAACTAGAGAAAATACTTTACTTTAAAAAGTGGCTGTAGAGATTTAACTAGGTTGCGCAAATGGTAAGACACCAAAATCGGTTAGCTCTGATAATTTTAAGATTTCTCTCATTGCTTACAGATAAAAAAGTTGTTTGACTAGAATAGTAATGCGGAAATGATGACTCATAACTGGAGAAAATGATCCCACGCCCATCACATGATTTCATACTATCTATAAGATTTAAACGAAACCATTTCATCATAGCACAACATGCATTCTCAAAATAAAAGCAATATTTGGGCGAATCCATGGAGACCCAACCACTTTTTTGGAAAAAGTTTTGTTATCGATTTTTTTGATTCTAGTTAGCNGTTTTCTAAAAAATACTGCGTTTTGAAACATTCATATCTCGGTCAAATCTCAATCAAAAGAAGAATCCTTTGAAGGTTATGCTAGTCTAGTGATCCTCTAATAATGGGCAAAATATGAGCCTAAAATCTTGAAATAATTTGGATGACCCTCATTAGATGTTCCTAGAAAGTGTTCCAGATCTCCTTCATTTAAGGTGAAAGTCGGCAAGTTTTTGGGTCAAAGCTGTTTTCTGACCCCGACCCGGCTAACTAAAAGCAAAAAAATCGATAACAAAACTTTCTCCAAAAAAGTGGTTGGATATCCATGGCTTTACCCATTTGATATTAAATGGATAGATTTGAAAAATAGACGAAGGAACTTTACAACATACTGTTACAATATTAGTGCTTGTAAAAATTAAAAGCAATTTTTCAGAACAAAATTCATATTTATGTCGTAGATAGAGATGTGCCGGACTGGGACCAGAAACAAATATTGGTCCCACACAGCTCTAATCAGAGAACTGATCGAGATGCCGATTAAATGCTGAGAGATCGAGTATTCTTGAAGCATCGTTTATTTATAAAGATACTAACACACAGCATCGATGTATGAGATCACTATATTGTTTTACAAATCTTTCCTCCATTGATAAAAGTTTCACTGTACGCATATTATGAAGCACTTCTACAGATATCTAAATCAAAAAAATGTATAGTTAGTGAATTAAAAATGATGTTATGAACAATAATGAACAAGAAAATTATCTTACTGAACTTGCTTGTCGAAGAATGTTACCACATTTTTTATGCAAACGCATTTCAAATATGATATTTAAATAGGTAAACGCAGCAACAATAAAAAGCATAAATAACACAATTAAAGAAAATTGGTAATTGAATAAAAAACCAAAAATAATTCCAAGCATAAACATTGCTAAAGTTTTGCAGATATAACCTAATCTTGTACTAGTTATTTGTTGAATTGATAAAGCATCAGATGAAAGACGATGACAAATAGCACCAGAACTATTTTCACTCTGGTCGAAGTAAGCAACTTCTTGACGAAGAAGAGAAGCAAAAGCTTTTGTACGAATTCTTTCTGTTAACTTGGATCCTGCTACAGAGAATGCTGTAAACTGAAAACAAAATATTGATATAATTATCATCATATATTAATATTCGTACTTGAAAAAAACGAATGAAAAAAGATCCAAAACCCAAACATAAAAGCCATAAGCTGGAATGAATGACTTGTGTGCGTCGTTCTTCGTCATTACAATTATTTAATTTCTGTAGCGTAGATGAAAACTTGTATCAATATTAAATATATTTTATTCATTTACTTGGACAATATCTGTGAGTAGAAGAGCGAAGATCGGCTGAATAAATCCATTAGCTAAACATGCAATAGATCCAATCATCATAATTATCCATTCGGGTTTGTTCATTGATAAAAGTCTCAGAAAGATGGACAAGCGGTTGGATGATGAATACTTCTTGTGAAAAAATATTTTGTAAAAAAAATACGATCCATTTCAGTAATTTATTATCATACTTGATTGACGATGATCGAAGCAGAATATTCTATCATTAGAAATTAGAAATATACATATTCAAATAGTTTCTTACCCTCTTTATCCATGATTTGTTGTTTATCTTCTATTATTTCTTGTTGCGTAGGATATATTTCATCCTGCCGATCAGCTTGAATTTCAATTTGTTGAATGTTAAACATATTTCGATATTTTCCATTTTCGATTTCCATCAATAACGAATGTGTCCCTTGTTCTAGGACACACCCATGATCTAATACATAGATATAATCGGCATTTTGAATTGTTGTTAAACGATGAGCAACGATTACAGTAGTACGATCTATAATGTATGGAATATTATTCGAAGTCCTGCTATAAAGTAAAAATTAAATTAGCCTAAACTCTCCTTGCTTTATATTTTGATAAGAAAGTGCAATCGGATCATAGGTAATAAATTAAAAAGTATAGGTCCTTATTCAGGTTGTATATATTATGGAAATGATGGTTTTTAAGTTGAGTACCCCAAAATGAATTTGTTGGTCGCTTTTGGTTCTTCGTTATTTTAATATGCTAGCTTCCTTGAATTAGCTAAAGCTTTTAGGGCAACGCTGACTCAAACAGAAAGTCACTCGAGGAAGAATCAATGGGGAAAGACGGATTTTTGGGATTTTGAAATAAGAGGAGAGTTGAAAACGCGAAATCATCCGTTGTCGTTACAATCATGAAACCAACATATGGAAAAAAATTCAGATGGAAATTCCATCATTGACTTTTTGGATTTTGAAATCCCAAAAAAATCCCAAAAATCCCAAATTCGCCGTTTCCCCCTTGGGAAGAATACTATTGTTTTTCGTTGTGATATTATTCAAATGTCATTTCTTCAATTAATTGAAATAAAATTGTTTGATATGTACATTTTTTAGATGATGCCAATGTTAATATTCAAGAGTTTTATTGATCTTCTAGTTAGTTTAACTTCATAAAATGATGGCCAAGTTATACCAAAATTTGAGAGTGAAGGTTTCCATTTATGATACTTTTCACATGATAGCAGAACATGCAATGACTAATTTATATAATATAGAAATATTTAATAACCTTTACAAATATTATTTAATGCTTGTTGAATAATATATTCATTTTGACAATCAAGACCACTTGTTGCTTCATCTAGTAGAAGCAGTTGAGGTTGTCTAACAAGAGCACGAGCTAATGCGATACGTTGTTTTTCGCCAAAACTCAATTGAATTCCGGCTTCTCCAACGAGTGTAGAATATTTCTATAATAGCGAAAGTTTATGAAAAGTAACTTTTAAAAAATTTCAAATTTTTAACATTTGGTAATTTCATAATAAAATCATGTGCATTCGCCTGTCTCGCCGCTTGTTCGATTTGGTATTTTGTTGAATTTTCTTTCCCATAAGATATATTTTCGTAAATTGTTGTACTAAATAGGATCTAAATTTGAAAGATTACAATAGGATAAGAAAATATGAATAATCATAGTACAGGATCCTGATTGACAACACCAATATTTAATCGTAGTTGTTTAATATCATATTCAGAAATAGATTGACCATTTATTAGAATTTCACCTGATGAAGGGTCGTAGTAGTGAAGAAGAAGTGAAATACATGTACTTTTTCCTATAAGTTTTAGTTTAAATCATTCTTCGTATTTTTCGGATGGAAAAAAATCTTCTACCAGAACCACTTTCACCAACTATAGCAGTCTTTTTACCATTTTGAATCATCAGATTGAGATTATTCAAAACTGTTACATCTTTTCGAGACGGATAATTAAAATTAACATTTTTAAATTGAATATGACCATTTATATTGATTGATTTTGCATTTTGGAATTCTTCTCTCTTAAAATTAGAACTTTAATAAAAGAAATCGATGTGAATTTATTCAAATCATTAAACCTGATCAATAATTTGAAAAATTGATGTTGCTGCAGTTCGAGCTTCCAAAGCTGATTGTATAAAAGGACCTATATAGGCAAAAACAGAAATACCTTGTGCAAAGACAGAGATTACCTATTAAAAAAGAATAGTATTTCTAGATTTTATCTATATTCAAATTGTCTTACAACAAGAATATCACTAATATTTAGTTCATTATCATTATATAGAATAATTGAAGAAAAAATAAATCCAACTGAATTAACAATATATGATATGAAAATTAATCAACCAATAAAAAGACCAAAAATAGCACCTTTACGTATACTCGACATGGCCGTATCCAACAANTAAAAGTCAAGATTATCTACCGTTCTAATTCAAAATTTCCACCATTCAATGAGAGAACAGTACGAATTGAACTAAATACTTCTTGAACAATTTGACCAGCTTTTGAATATGAAATTAATTCATTTTGTGCTTCATTATTTGTCATCTATAATAATTATTTTCTACATTAATATTAATAAAGTATATTCTTAAATACTTTTGAAAATATTTGTAGACCAAGAAAAACAAACGGTATTGTGCATATCATAACTGAAGTTAATTTCCAACTAATGAAAAAGCATACGATAATACTGATGATACTACAACTGATTGTTCCAATTAATGCTGATAATTCAAAACCAATTCCTTTATTGATCATATTAATATTACTAAAAAAAAACAAAATATGCAAATGAAAGTATTATTAGGAATAAAATAAATTCTATTTACTCAAACAATTTTCTATTTAATATACCAGCTGGATTTGTATCGAAATAATTGATATCCTAAATAAAATAAATATTTTCACGTAAGAAGTGCTAATTTAGTTACTATAACAATAAATTGTTTTGCTTGTATATTCGTTCGAATATAATGATGATGTCTTATGTCAATATCGAGTGTATTTTTAGATGAGTACTAAGAACATCCTACAGTTCTCAATGAATATCTCGAGATATTTCTTTTTTCTACTTTGACTATACATTAAACGATACATGAGTTCGTCGATCGTTATCCATATGCAATATATATATGAAATCTATAGAAATGATAAGGGCGTGAGTATCGGCCTTCTCTTGAAGTGTCACCACAGCCATCGGAAATTCTTAACCTAGTTATATTCTTTCGTTCGTTTGGAAAATGATTTAGTAAAATAAAAAATCTATTTCATTCGTGAATAATACAAATATGAGAATATCCATGAAACACGACAATAGAGCCCGTCGGGTTGGTCCCGGGTCTAAAAATTTTCGACTTGACGGGCTCTACCAGGCAATAATGAACCAAAAAATTCTATTAGTTTTTATTCTAAAAAAGTGAATGAATTGGAAAAACTGAATTATATGTTCCATGTACTCATATTAAAAGATACTAGAGTTGAGTCGAGACGTAAAATTACGAGATTGAATAGATTTTCTCTCTATCTCGTACACATACGTATATCTATTTAGTTGTCGAAGGTAATCTTATAATACATTTCGACATTAGAAGTTTGGTGGAAAACGTCGAAAATGAAAAATGTTGAACAGAAAAATGTTGTTGTAGGAAAATATCGGGGTGTGGGTGTGGATATGTGTGCCAGTGTAGAACAGACTAGTATCAATACCCACACTCACACGCACAGCCGCACCAACACCCACACCCTGGTTTAACGTTATTGATCGGAGGACAAAAAAATGGGATAAACATTTTTTCGCTATTTTAGTCGTATACGTTTTCCTACTTTTGTTTTCGATGTTTTCACTTATCGACATTTTCCTTTTCTGTGTTTTCCGTCAATTCCGACAATAGTGCTACAGTGATCTTCCGTCGAATTGTGTCATTCATTTAGACCATTTTACTCGACAATATCTTTTCTCAAATAACGCATATTAACTAATTGTCTTTCTCATGTAGCTTCAAATTGTTAGCAAGTGAAAATCTAGATGAAGCATAACATATACATTCCGTCGACGGATTAGAGTCGCCATCAAAAAGCGATTCCGAGATATGAAATAATCGATTTATATTTGACATACCCTGTAAATGAGTGATTGAAAAAGAAGGATATTTATGCGAGATGTTTGCCGTTTAGCACTAATCGTAAACGTATAATATTGTATACTGCTACATACGAATTCGATGCATCCAATAACTAAATGTAAAAATTATTTTCTACATCAATTATTGAAATAAAATTACTCCATAGCCAGTAGATTTTACTCATAATATCTACTCGAAATGTTGACATGTTTGATCTCATGAGTATATTGTTATCGATACAAATTCTACGGTACATCATTAACAAATAAATAAATGGCTTATATAAGTTATTAGTTACTTATTCAATCGATGATAATTAGATAAATTCATTTCAATACCAAACGGACAGACTGAATTTGTTTCGTTTAACAAAGATGAATTTTCCATTAGAGATTGACAATTATTCGAGAACGGTGTCATGATAAAATTACCAGTTAATCTTCCGAACAGTACATTGTGGATAACAATACAAATGGATTGTAAAATGGTTGAAGACAAACCAATGAATAGCAATAACATATCAATACGATCAGCAAAACTAAAGTAAAAAGTAAACGAATTGTTGATTTCGATTTTTATGATATCAGCATATTTACTAATCGAATAAATCTAATAATTGATGGATTATTAGTATTATCAATAGCATCATTTTCATCCTTGGGGTTTTTTTTACGAAGATAAAAAATCCAGGGACATTTTGTGAACCTAAAAAATAAACGAGTTCTTATTCTAATTCAGCAATTCATTTTATTACATACAATGATGATCGTGTGGATTTATTGGATTGATTATTATCATCATCAGATGATTTGTTTGAGCATGTTAATAAAGGTTGATTCTCATCCATTCTGTCTTTTGAATTATTAGATTCCAAAGAACAATGATTAATCTATGTTTTACGATTTGTTTACAATAGAAAGAAGTAGCTTGCGTCTCCTTAGGCCTTGAACAGTTTATAAAAATTCAATATTTATTTTATCTTTCAAGGTACAAGGTATTTTGCGTAAATGAAAGAAGAGTTTATGAAACAAATATGTTCGTTTTTCATATTTTATTGTATGCCAAGGCTTGTGTGTACATCTCACTATCTGATGCAGTCTTTGTTTTTCACTGTTCTGTTTCTTTTCACAACCATAGAACGAAAAGAACGAAAATTCTATTTATGGTTTGCCAGTCTAAGCCGCGCGTGATTCGTATACTATATGCATCACTAAACAGAAGAGCAGAAACGAACGTTAAAAAAAAAGAAGCGATTAATCATCAAGACGCATCGCATTCACAAAAAGATACAAAGTAATGATGCAAATGAAAATATGAGTTGCTTTTGAATGGCAATCGGAGAGAATCGACCATTTTCCCTATATAACGGAACTAGTCGAACTTTTTTATTCATACACTTGTCAAGACTTTCTTGCTCAAAACAAGCGCTTGAATGTTTGCATGAGTTAAAACAAAATGCAACTATAAATTTTTATTAAAAGTTTAGTTATTTATTTTGAACGTAAAATTGAAAAAACAAATTGAAAAAGTTCTTTAATAACAGAAATGCTTAGATAAAAATTCAAGCGCATGCGCAAGAAAATTAAGTACTTGAGCTCACCGAAAGACTTCATGTCTTGCCTCAAGATGTTTACATAGTTCTTGACTTTCTTGATCAAGAAAGTCAACAATTGCATGCGCTTGCAAAAAAACGTTCGACTAGGGGGAACTGTGGTAATCGGAAAGTAAAAAAAATATTCATTTTATCAAAATCATAAAGGAGAAGAAAACAGCCTAAATGTTTGAGGAGAAAGGAACCTATTCGATGAGTAAGTAGTAGATCAATATTTATCAAAATAAAATTTGAAACAATTGAGTCACAACTTTTCAAGTTTTATACAACACGACGGATTTCTGCATAAGGGTATCATACTTTGCAAGGTGAAGGCGTGAATAAATTTCGAAATGGTTCAACATTTCTCCACAGTAGAGAAAATAATGTTTAGAGCGTCAATATATGCCTATATACACATTCAGTGATTGTCTGAAAATTCGCTGTCCTCAAAATCGAATCTAGGAGGTTTTTCTAGGACTGCTTATGTAAATCAAGGTCGTTTTCCTATTCGGCGCTCACTATAAAAATCTCCGGGAAGTCCCGACAGATTGTCTAAATCTTCAGTTAATTCCCAAATAGCCAAGTAAAAAAAACGAAAAATCTGCGACCACACCCACACCTTTCTACGAACAGCTAACATGCCGGATAATGATTTAGTATGATTGATGTATTACTTTAGTTGCATATGTAACGCAATCTAATTCATCATTTGATTAACTATCACTCTTGGAGGTATTTATCCGCTGCTCATGTTCGACAACTGATCGTCCTTTGTTATGTTTTCAGTTCGAATGTCTTTAACAACAAAGTCTTCTTCTATAGTCCCGCACTGTGTGGAAATAGTGCTAATAAATTCTACGAAATAAGTCAAGTCAGTAATCGACTTCTTGCCGTTTCTTCTATTCTGGTGACCGGTCAAACTAGACGAGTGAACAGTATCATGGTCCACGAAATGTCATCGATGACTAAATACTATACCGGACCGATACTACGTCTTGTTCAACGTTGTTCCACCTAACTTTACTAATGACAGTGTCATTCAACTGATTCAGAGTTTCGATTGCTCATTGATAAAGTTGATTTAATTGTAAAATAAACTATCATTCATTATTTCTCCGATATAATGTATATGTGCTAAGAGAAAAGACACACACTTAAAGATATTGAGCAACAGAATAAATATCATCATAAATGACATAGATAATCATGTCTTTCTATTTGACACTACGCCACACGTTGTTGTGAGTTGATGTTTTGCTGCAGTTGTATAAAAATGGCTTAATAAAACATGCAAGTGTTCGTTTTTGGTCGGTCGCATTACATTGGATGCCTCTCATTTCGACTGAGATTAAAAAAAGTTTAAAAAATTTCAAGCATTAAATGCGAAAAGAAAACCAGAGAATGTTACGGAATGAATTTCAAATACAGAAAAATTGACTTGACAGATTAGTAGATTTCAGTAACGTTGCCAGCAACGTTTTCACACTCAACATGTGATCTTTTTGTAAAATAAAGATCAATTGACAATGTAGAGATTTGAAGAAAAATGATCAGGATAACTGATGTTAAATCAAGTTTTTTTCCGAATCAAAATAATTGAATCATTTGAGTAATCGGTTGCTTAAGAATTCATATTTCATGTATTTGAAGAGAATTTTGTTTTCAATTATACAAGTCTTCAAGAATTTTAACTCCGTGCACATGGATGATCTGATGAGGGAATCATTTGAGGTGACATCCGCCATTTGAATTCATATTGGGTCCACAAACCGGTCTCAAGGAGACTAGCAAATACCTAAAAGGGTTTGTCCCCATGGACCTTTGG
>OENM01002681.1:0-15179 GCA_900239745.1 Rotaria magnacalcarata
AATGGATTAAAGAGACCTTTCAGAGTCTTTCCCCGTTGATTACAAACCAGAATTCCTCGAAATACCTGAATTAAGCTTCTGTATGAAAAGGATCCTTTTAATAAAAGTGAATGAATGCTGCTTTCACATATCTCAAATGAGAGGTAATGGATTAAAGAGACCTTCCGGAGTCTTTCCCCGTTGATTTCGAAGAAGAAGTCTTCGAAATACCTGAAATTTTTCGTCGTGAGCTCGGGAACTCTCAGTGTGTGCTATGATTAGTGGATGATTGTTAAGCAGTGCGTGAGGTTAATTGGCATTGGTGTAGCTGGTTGATATTTTAGTGCATTGGTGGTGGGGTTATGATTGGTGGTTATTTGAGGGGTGTCGGGAAGTATGTGCGAGATCTCGGGATGATTCGAACTTCCGGGGTTTTCCTGGGTGGAACCGGTCGGATTTTTTTAGTTCCTTTGCGGTTTCCGCTGGTATTCCGTGTGATTACAGGTCGGTTCCGGCAATTTTTCCTTCGGTTACGGTGACGGGAATAGTGCGGAATGCTCCGATTACAATACGGTGATTTCCAAACGGAATACTGCTTCCACCTTCCGGTTAGTTTTCCGGCTCGTTTCCGGTTGGAATGTCGTTGGAAATCACTGGAAATACCGGGAAATAACCCCGTTTCCGGAGTCCGGAATCATCGACCTGGGAATTAATACTTTTGCACATATCTCTATATTCGACTTGTGCAATAAAAAATAACAAAATTTTCTGTTTCACCATATCTTTAAAATATAAAGCTATATGATAACGTCGTAGTTCGTTACAACATCATCCATTAAAATTTACTTTTCTATGAACAACTTATTATTGAATGAGCCCTTCTTTAAGCTTTCGAAAGTTTTTTTTCGTTTTATTTTTGTCTCATGCAACATGATTGTACTCAATCTAGCATTTTTCGATTGAACGAAACATTGTGAATCTAATTTAACGAATTATCATCATCTTTTATTTATGCTTAAAAAAATAATAATATAGAAATATTGAAAGTAAAAATAAAGCACTGATAATTTGTGCATATTTTGATGACAACAGCTTCAAACTAAAGGATAGCTGCCGATGTTGGCAATCCCACATTGATTATGCTTGTTACGACTCATCCAAATATAACCTTTATCACCCCATGAATCACCCCAAGAATTTTTTGCAATATAATATTCTTTTTTGACTGTAGCATTTTTAAAAGTATCATAACCAACAAGGATGAATGAATGATCAATATTTGTTGTTGAACATGCAGGTTCATCATAAACACCGGATGAATAAAATTGAAAGGAAGCTTGTGAAGCATCAATTGCTACCGATATTGGACCAATATTGGCAATACCTATTTGTAAGGCTGTTTCGTTTCCTGGAGGAAGATCTACAAAGCCCTATAATATAAAAATTTAACAAATAAAAAGAATATACAAAAAAAATACTGACTGTATCAGTAGCACCAATGGTTTTTGGATTAAAACGACATTTACCATCTTGAGCTTCATATGGATAGCTCGCTTCTGTATCTATTCCCTTATTCGCTTTGATGTATTGAAATGAAGCATCCATCAAACCTCCGTTGCAGCCCTGATTACCGAATTTACCGGAACAATCCATTAAATTCTGTGCTGACAATCGAACTAAATGTCCTGTCTTAATGAAATGCTGTCCTTCTAGAGCACCAGTTGCTGTGAAAGCCCAACATGAACCACATTGACCTTGATTTTCGATGACAGTAGTGACAGCACCTTTTTTACGCCAATCTATTAAGGAGAACATACTAGAATTGAACTGATTGACTCAGAAAAGAAAATATATTTCTGTAGAGATATGATAAAAATGAGTTTCTTGATCCGACGAAATTCTCAATCAATTTCAATGTAAATGCTTTTTATGAAAATCAGTGATTGGTCTTTTTTTTCTAAGCTTAACAACCATCTATTCCAGAATATTAATATATGAAATATTTACCCACAGCTGCGGGTATTTCTACATCGGATGAAGAATGAAATTGACGTTCACTCAATTTTTTCAATAAGTTGATACTTGAAGATATTTTGAGACCGGTCAGCATTGTTTGAACAAATTCTTCGTGTGTCTATATAATGAACAATAGTAGAATAAAAGACAATGGATTAAAGAATGTATTTATCTACCATGTCAGCAAATTGATTTGTTTTGAGTCTGTAAGAATGTAGACCCATATCAGCTTCAAGATTGTGCTGATCAATCATAGCTATATTACGCTTAAATACACGAAGACTAGAATGAACAAGGTAGTTTTTTCAATGCTCAAATTAATTATTCGCTTTTTGTTTCTCACCGATATTGTTCTTCTCGTACATTAGTATAATGTTTGTTATGAACACTTTTGAATAGATTCCAAAGTGTTACTTGCTGATTATCATTCGTTGCTTGCGAGATAGTTAAGATACAAATGAAAAATATAAGTAACTTCATATTGATAAAAGTAATCAAGACAATGTGAGTTTGCAAAAGACTTTTTGCTTTATATATGTAAGATAAAAAAATATGCAATTGTAATATTTATTTTTACTGTCATCATGATAACTTTCAAATATTTTATTTCTATAAATAGACCACTTTAGTACAGAAATGATATTGAAATACGTAAAAATGACAAATAAAAAGGACGTCATTTTTATTTTTATACAACAGACTCTTTAATATCAAAATTTTATAAGGTTATTGCAATATTTATATTTATATCGATATACATAAACAACCAATTCGAAATCAGAATGACACATTCCGTGCATTTGTAGCAAGCGACATATAGACAAGTGTGCAAAATCTATCGATCTTCTCACTTGAACAAATAAAAAGATGTATTTTTCTTACTAAATTCACTTTAGCAGGACGTTTATTGATATGAATTAAGAGATATTTTGTGGCAGGATAAGATATGACATAGATTTAAGTGATAAATAAAATAGATGTTATGATCAGTAAGAAAAGTTATTATTAAATCAGTTGATTGAATGAATAATTAGTTATATATTAAACTACCAGTAAACTATTTAAATGATCCAGTTGGTAAATTAAAATGGTATGTAATAAAATTTTAATATAAATAAAATAGAATAACAGTCAGTTGAATCAAAGAATAAGTAAAGAAGTCAAAAATTACAACAAGGTGATTCAGGGTAGGGTGCGGCTTTAGTTGTGACTGCATATGAAGGAATGAATCTAGTAGGCAGCAACAGTCATAGTCACAGTTCACACCCACACCCATACTCTAAAAATAATCTATTAATTTGTACATTGCAATGATTTCAACATGATCACGTGCTCATGAATGTTGATTGTAGTCTTTTATTAAACTGACATTCGATTGTGAGAGCCAAAGTTTATTTATTAATGAACTATAATGATTTTTGAATAACTTGTTGTTCCAATTAACTACCAAATATGTGGAAATAAGTTGACTTCTATGAAAATTAATAATGGAAGAAGCGAAAGATTGTTTCTAAAAAATAAAATATTCAAACATACTTCCAAAAAATTAATCAAAATGAACAAATGCGAGTCACTTTTTATAAGATTACAAGATCACTCAAACATTTGACTTATACAGAATAACTACAGTAGATAATGCTGAAATTAGATGTTCAAGTGTATGCACACTGATTATATTTAATGTTGATGGGGACATTTGTTTATCGGTTTAGTCATTTACTTTAGTCAAACTATATAGTAGTAGTAGTATAATACTTTATTTATGCTATGAGCGAACCTCACTCCTGTAGCCTGAACAAACAAAAAAAATACATAGGATTGCCGTCGAAAACATGTTTTTGGTAGAAATATCGTAATTTTTCGGTTCAAATTCACATCATTTGATTCAGCAGGTCGAGCTCTATCGATTGATATACTTTTCATCCCTGATAGATGCATCTTTCATGTATTTTTTCTCGTAAAAATCAACGTTTTTGTGTGATGCAATAAAGTAGTATAACTTAATTCCATCACATCAGCTATTCCTCTTTCCTAATTTCATCATGTAATAGAAAATGCATGTAAAATTGTTCATAATCAGTAATAATAACATTGACGCTAGATCAACTACAAAATTTTACTAAACACGCTATACAAAAAATGTAGCTGAATTCAGTGACTATCTGTTAGTGAAAAGACAGAAGATTTTGTCTTATGGATTTGTTTATATTCTCATAATATGAGACCGGAGTTTTTTAGAAATCCATCAGCAAATTAAAATAACGCAAAAAACGAAATTTTAATCATGGAGTAATAGTATTCGTTATGGCAAAGAAATAATGATACTAATGCGTCAAGTAAATAGAGAATATTCGTTCCATAGCAGTATTACACAAATTGACTTCATTATAAGCTAATTTGTAAAATGTGCATGTACATGTACATTAATTATTATTGGATCTATCAATCAACGCGTACGTAAAAAAATAGGCAGTGATAATCAAATAGAACAATGAATCTTACTTTACATACCTAGTATTAATGAATCATTGTGATTACTGCTCAAAAATATAAAAATATTACATGCCAAAATTCAAGTAAAAATTAACGCACCGTCCTGTATCTTAAAAAACTCAATAAATTTTAGGTCTGAATCCTCTGACGTTTCACTAACAGATAGCCACTGAATTCAGCTACATTTTTTGTAAAGATTGTTTAGTGAAATTGTGTAGTTGATCTAGCGCCAATGCTTTTATTTCTGATGATGAACAATTTTACATGAGTTTTCTATTACATGATGAAATAAGGAAAGAGGAATAGCTGGTATGATGGAATTCAGTTACACTACTTAATAGCATCACACGAAAAAGTTGATTGTTACGAGAAAAAATATATAAAAGATGCATTTATTCGTAATAAGAAACATATAAATCGATAGAGCTTGATTTGGTGAATCAAATGATATAATTTGTCCTCGGAAAGATGTCAACCTTCCGCTTGAAAATTAAGTTTTTTAACAAAATTTGTGTATTTTTGCTGAAAATGATGGAATTGAGAAAGAATATTGTTTTCAATGATGGAATTAAAACATGGACAGAACGCGACAAAAATGAAAGTAGGTGTTTGTTTATTTGTTGCTGCTCACTCAAAACAAATCGTATCTTGATGAAAATCATACAATTCGATAGAAAAATGTTTTGTCTATTCTGCAATGTAAAAATCAGCTCAAACGTACTTCAGGAAGCGGAGATATAGAGGTTTTACTGGAACTTTTCAAAAGTAGTGATGGAATTTGGATCTACCACTCTAATTCGAAAAATTAAAGTCAATTTTTAAAGAAAATTCGGAAAGCATAACATCATCTTCGGATATTCTACATGCAGATGCACGCTTATTACGAATTAAAAATAGTTTTCGACCATGAAAAATCACTTATGATTTTGATGAATCCTAGTCATCCTTTTCGGTAAAAATAATCTCGGTATGATTTTAGACCTAGAGTTAACAATTTTTTGACTAAATTTTCTATATTTAATGTAACTACTCTAAGAGAAATTATTAAAAATGACAATAAAATTGGTAATGTATTACTTGAATGATAATCAAAGAGGGTTATACACAGAGATGCCAGATGTTCCGGAAAAATTCCGGATTTTTTGGGTTTTTCCGGATTTTCACTTGTTTTAGCATTCTAAATTGTGAATAATTCAGTAGAGGTTTAACATTTTCTTCTATTGGTAATCTTATCTCTATTCCATGTAGCAATGCATTCGTTGAAAGTGTTTTCTCATCCATGAAGCATCTATACGATGATAAACGAAAGGGTATGTCAATGAAACTTGTTGCAGCTGAATTAAAAATTCGTTTTAACTCATCTTTATCATGTACACAAATTTATTAATTTTTTTTATCAAAATCAGAATTGCTGAAACTTATTCATTCTAATGACAAATATTGTGCCAGAAAACAACGTGTTAATTAACTTCAAATTGCGTAATTTCTAAGTTATTTTCTATAAGTTGACAACATTTAGCTGCTTGTTTTTATTTTTGTGTAATTACAGTATGTTTTATTTTGCGAAAATATACAAAGTTATTTACAATTTAATTGAGAAAGATGTCCTTTACGTGACTAAAATTGATCTTTGAAAACCTTTCCGGATTTTTTTCCGGATTCTGAAAAAAGAAATTCCGTATTTTCGACTTTCACATCTGGCATCTCTGGTTATACATAAAACATTTTAAATTCTCAAAGCACTACTTGAGTCTATTTTAACCATCAATTGAAATCGTATTTCGATGGAGCCCTTTGAGCAACAGTATTCTATCTTAACTTTATCAATACTAGCCACTAACCATTATAAGAAATATAAATTTTTCAGTAGTATAGTTGTACTTGAAATGAAATTATTCAATTAAGTATATGGTAAACCCTTATTGAAATTCCACAAGGCATAGTCAGCGTTCATGCGTGTGAGACTCATTATAAAATTCACATGTCGAATTTAGAAATATGAATCTAACAATCGAAACTAGATATTCTATCTTGTTGTTTTGTGAATGCTTTTCGAATCGGACGAATTTGGTTTTAACGTAAAATATAAGTAACAATAGCCTGGAAAACTTTTCCTACATGAAGTCAGAGATGCCAGATGTGAAAATCGAAAATCCGGAAAGGTTTTCAAAGATCAATTTTAGTCACGTAAAGGACATCTTTCTCAATTAAATTGTAAATAACTTTGTATATTTTCGCAAAATAAAACATACTGTAATTACACAAAAATAAAAACAAGCAGCTAAATGTTGTCAACTTATAGAAAATAACTTAGAAATTACGCAATTTGAAGTTAATTAACACGTTGTTTTCTGGCACAATATTTGTCATTAGAATGAATAAGTTTCAGCAATTCTGATTTTGATAAAAAAAATTAATAAATTTGTGTACATGATAAAGATGAGTTAAAACGAATTTTTAATTCAGCTGCAACAAGTTTCATTGACATACCCTTTCGTTTATCATCGTATAGATGNTTCATGGATGAGAAAACACTTTCAACGAATGCATTGCTACATGGAATAGAGATAAGATTACCAATAGAAGAAAATGTTAAACCTCTACTGAATTATTCACAATTTAGAATGCTAAAACAAGTGAAAATCCGGAAAAACCCAAAAAATCCGGAATTTTTCCGGAACATCTGGCATCTCTGCATGAAGTACACAAATTTACTAGGGTGTTTATATTCAAGTCTAATGAATCTATTCAGCAAAGTCAAGCTGATTTTATCGAATGTAGAATTGTTGATATCTATAGAAAGTCATCTAACTGTTTGAACCGTAAAACGCAGTTATTTTATATAACAGATTTTATATCTGTATGAATCATCAAACACGGCTATGTTCTTTGAAAAGAAATTTTTCTGTCAAGTTCATACATACGAGATCAATGAGTATGTAATTCAGAATTATTAACACATATCATAACTTTGTGATGCTTGCCTTGATTCAATTGTTACCGATGACATATCATTTTGTATTTGTACAGTAGAACCAACATTAGCAAAACTTACTGAAGTACTGTCGGAAGACACTGACTTATGATGATCTGATAATATTGAATGACTTCTTTCTTTAAAGACTGAAATTTTGCGTGAAAGCTTTTCTCAGACTTTATGTGATGCTTTGTGATGTTGATGATGAATGATCCACTACTGATCATCAATTTTTCGTAGCTAGAACAACGTTTTTTTAAATAAAATGTTTGATAAGACAAGAGCGAATAAGTTTTACACTTCTGAATAGTATAATTGTCGGATAGACAGATAATGACTGACTGGAATGATGTGAGCAAAGAAGACGATAGAGCGAAAGAAAAAAACAAATCAGAATTGGGCGAAGGGACCCACAAGTGATAGAACAAATGAAGAAAAAAATGTGTCGACGCCGTTAGAATAGAAGTAATAGAGGTAAAAAATCGTACAAACACAGAAGTAAAGTGTATGTCCTTTGAATAACAATGAAGAATAGTAAGACTAACTATACACGAGAGATAGAATATGACTCGGAAACTGTCAATGCGTATATGACTAACGCGTATTGCAACACGCTGATATTCATGTTAGAATACTTAGTTTTCTTATTGTTCTAAGAAAAAAGAAAAAACAACAAATCTGACTGCTAATTCGACGATAATCTAGAGATCACTTCAAGATTTGATTGCTGAAATACGCTGCGATAGAGAAGACAATCTGTGATTATAATCATAAAATATATTTTAAAACTTAGTATAAATAGTATCAGTTCATTTTCAAGCGTCTCTTATTTAGAAGAAGTAGAGAAAAGTCTTCCGAAATGGTGATCTGTGGCTTTCAAAATTTCTTTTCTCATTAATCGTTGCCATAATCACTCGTTCATATCGATATGATCACATTACATCATACTATGATTTTGAAAATAACTTTCCCGACTAAATAGATGTTGGATAGCACCCATTCATAAACTTAGATCAAATAAGTTAATATGTTGTTAAAATAGATCAGCTCAGATGAAAAAGGTTATTCCAAAACAGAATAATAGGAAGAACTGAACTATCTGACAATTTTCAATTCATTCTTAATTATAGAAACAAAACTTTCGCATCACTCGGTTTATTGTATTAGAGTCATTATGTAAGTGTTCTATCCCTAGTGTTATGATAAACATGAACAGTTTGACCTTTTTTTGAAAATGATTAATTGAAATATTCAAAACAACAGTATAAAATCACTTATGAAAAATATCCACTATGATTGATCATGAACATGAACAATCAATGCTTTATTGTAAGTATCGAAATTGTATGTTAATCAAAATAGAAATCTCACATTTAAAACATACCAGAAAAGTGTATCATTAATAAACACCTAATTACGATGAGCATAATTCTCTATTTGGAACTTATTTTTTCATTCTTAAAAGGAGAAATTAGATTGTCCATTTCATCAGATTTCGACTTAAATATTGAGCAATCGACCATGACTGTCTGTAGCTGAAGTAGTAATATAGAAATTTGAACGCAATAAGATAGAAAACTGTTTAGGTTTAATTAATTAGAAAATGTTCTTGTTCTAATCATCACACACAATTTTTGAATTTAATGTGAGTCGACTGTAGATCAGAGAGCGAAAACGAACCGAACTCGAAACGATTTTTGAAAAATACACTCGAACCGAACCCGAAAAAGATATTGAAAAAATGAATAAATACAAGTCAATGTAGAAAAAATCTAATTAGGTGAACTATCATCTATTTCTTGAAAATATATGCTGCTGGAAAATTAGTTACACAACGTCGTTCTAATATCAAGCCTAGCACAAACAACGACATTCTTTTTCTTCGTTCAATAGAAAATAGTAAAAGACTTATATAATATTATGTTTATTTTTTGTATTTTTTGTCGTCTTACTTTATGTAATCTTGTGTTTTGCTGTGTTCAATGTGTCAATGATGTTCGTATGTGAATCAAAAAATTAAAGAATACATTTGATAATTATCGAATATATATATATATTGCAATGTTACTACAATCAAACCGAACCGAACCCAAACCGGTTATTTAAAAATGTACTCGAACCGAACCCGAACTGACTTTTTAAAAATGTACTCAAACCGAACCGAATCCGAACCGACTTTAAAAAAAGAAAGACAAACCGAACCGAACTCAAACCGAATTGAAAGAAAAAAGACGAATCGAACCGAACTTAAATCAGAAAAAGTCGGCTAGATTCGCTCTCTGCTGTAGATCACATTAGAAGTTGTAAATGGGTTTCAAACTACAATAAGTAGAATTTTGAAAGTAAATTCATAGTGAAAATTAAGGATCGTTGATATTCTATGCTAAAAGGCTATATTTGTGTAAGTCACTTGTACTTTCGAAGAAAATAGTAAGTATAAGTTAAAACCAAGGACTTTGTGGTTTCCATTCCTTTTTCTCCTAGATTCTAGAATTTGGTATTAGAAAGAAGAAATCAAGCCTTCAGATGGTTCGATATGTTATTATAACAATTTTGCACACGCAAAGTAGAGAAAACAAGTGATAGATTATTAATATTGCTCCAAAGTAGCGAGAAATAATTTTGTAACACCAGTATATAAATAACCTGTGGACGGTTGTAGACATTGCTATAATATAATCAAGCTCTTGAAAAAAATATTCAAGTTTAGGTAATGAGACTTATGTTGTATGATTCTGAAATTTTGTCATTCTTTGTCATCTGACTGAAATGAAACATACGAACAACAGTGAAATATTGAACTTTTTAATTACAAGAATATTGAAATTTAATAAAGTTTTGTTTTCATATTATTTATCAAGTTTGTATTCTATAAATTATTAAAAACAGACAAAAATCACTACATTTCCTATGAACTCATGCATTCAACTATTCAAAAGTTTATTAAATAACATTTGGCATAGGGCACTGTCCTGTATTAAAACTTGATTATCCACAATAAAACATAATCATATAAGGAGAAAACTGATTTACCACATATTCTCTAATCAAACTAATATTAAAGCTCAAATATATTTAAACTAAAAAAGAAGTCGTTGTTTCTATAAAATTACATTCTTCTCTACAACCTGTTGTCGTTCTTTTAAACATCAAACTCCTAAACCACAGATCATGAATACAGAAACCCATTAGTTAATCACTTTCTTTATGCATTATTCGCACCATTAAACTTTTTTTTATGGTTTCTAAATTGTTATTCATAAAAAATGGATAACTATTTCAATAGATTTGACAATCATTCTATTGTCAGTTGTAGGTACTGTATTCTACAACAGACATACTTGTGAAAGATGACTGCTCGCATACAAAAAAGCTGCATACTTATTGACCATGTACATCTTTAGTATGCTAATTAACGCAATGATCATTAACCTCTTGAGTATTTACATTAAATATCAGCACAAGAAATTTAATTTTTTTGGCAATCATAAGTCAAATGTGTTTTTAAAACATGTAAAGAAAAATATAAACATTTCTTGTAACTCTGCTAAAAAAGTTCTATTTGTTTAATTGATGAAATATTTAACTATTATACAATATACGTATTTGCCACTCCATAACAAAGAATGAATTTCTACTACGCAAAAGAAGTCTTGAGTTTCACATTTTAGTTCAATAAGGAGCTGTAATGAACAATTTTTCGATCTAAAATGTTTTGCCTTTTGTGTAATTCAATTTTTTTGAATCCTACCATTCGAATACAAAAAAACATTAATAGAGATCATCGCCAAGTTTCTAAATTCGCTACAGGTAAATTGAGCTTTAAATTCAAGCCACAATGATCAAATTTTCCACAAGAAATCTATTTGTTTTATAGGCTACTATGTTATGAAGATATACAATCTACTATAGACTTTAATTCATATCAATTAAAGTAAGCCATTGTGTGCAATCCTTTTAGTGGCTGCCACGAGGTCTGGCTGCTTAAATGACATAAAACCCTGAGATTATAGAATTTGATATATATATATATATATATACTTTTTCAACATTTCTCTAAAAAGATGAATTATTTTTTAATGAAAGAAACAATGTGATTAATCTTTACGATACGAAAGTATAGTATTCATTTTCAATTAGAATGTTTTCGTTTAATCCTTCTAAAACAAATCCTTTTCAAGTTGAATCTTTGATGTAAAATAGTGATTACTTAAAAGTAAAAAAGTTACTAACAATGTTGAATTAGTTGATTACAACAAGCATTCATATTCAAATTTTTCTCTATAAGTTTCTGTTGAAACAAACGAGATATACTATGAAGAATAAAGTGATATTTGAAATATTTGGTAATATTATGTTTTCTTTATATTAGTGATGAATCATTTTGATAAAATCAGACAAGATATTTTAAATCATTGGCATAAATGACTAAAACCTGTTCGGTTCAATATGTTAACTAACTGTAACTGGATAGTTTCTTCCAGAAAAGTATTTTATTACAGGTACATGAAGGTATAAAAATTAAAAATTGTCTAACATTTTGACTTTTTCATATTAACTATTTTCATTTCAAACTGGCCCATTTTATATATGCTAATACTAATAATGATCGAAGAATCCTTTGAAAATATATTATCTTACGATTCACAGTAGCTAATGTAGAATTACATCGATGGCTTCTTTTTTGCATGACCTTCTTCTACTGAGATAAGATTTCTTTACAAAAATTGATAAATTTGATCTATTTTAATTTTAAATGATTAATACACATAATCAAAAGGATGTACAATCCATAGAAAGATCCTGTTAGTGAGAGAAAAATATAATGAGCTGTAAAGTATTATCCTATAGGAATGATTTTCTACCGTAACGTCTTTCAAGAAAATTCAGTGAGAGAACGATACTAAAATTGAGCGTTCTCTAAAATTGTTTTGTTTGCTGTAAGTACTTGTTAGAGTTGTTCTTTTGAAAACAAAAATTTCCCAATCAATATAATGTTAGATGATTGAGAAATAGATTTCCATATTCATTCAAAGACTTTTGTATCTCTTATTAATTAAAAAATAATAGTAAATATTTTTCAATAAAAATTACCCAAGCTCATTCTGGATTCATCAAATTATAATTTAGCAATCACCACTACGATGCTTTTTTGCATGATCATCGTTAAGAGGACTATTATACAGATTAAAGCATTAATATTATATATTCTTTTGAATACTTTTGTTTTTCATTGATACTGAAGTCGTATAACTTTCTCTTTTTAATAGGTCAATCGATAAATTAAATGACCGTTATAAATTAATATTGTTAAATTACGAAATGTAAATCATAACTAATTTTTGTTATTGAAACCTTTATCCATGAGTGGATTTAGCTGTGCTTAAATACTATCTCGAGTTCGATGAAGTGTGACGTTGACAGAATCTTGCTGTTGATAATGAGTATTATTTTTCAAATGCCAAAAATAAAATTATCACGGAAATTGAGAAAAGCTGCTTTGGTAGGACCTTATTAAAAAGTAAACTTTCTATATCAGAGCCTGCATATATTCATATATATTTATGGAACTGTACACATTTTCACAATTGTCTGATTCTAGCAGTTGACATAACTTTCTCAATACAAACAAACATTCGGAGATAGTTTGGCATCAATATTTTTGAACTAGAAACTGCTAGACATTGACAACTTTGACTGGCCAATTAAAAATCAACCAAAAACAAATTATGAAGAAATTTATTCTCGAAAAATCTTGACTGTGAATGGGAGTTCATTATTGGTATAACTGGTTAACGTTTCAAGAAGATAAGAAACTCATTCAGCATAATCATTTATTATACAACAATAATAGTAAGCTCAGCATGTACAGCTGAGATGTTGATCATAACAAAAGGTTTATCAGCTGGACGCTTGAAAGATGATATTATTAGATTTTCCGAACTACTGACATTAGTAAAAAAATGAGCAAGGTTGATCAACTTTGGTTCTCTAAAAATTGATAACAAACCGATGAAAGTTGACTTTGAGTAAAGTCATGATGGCCAATGCATTATAATAGATTCAGAAAGAAAATCAAAAATAAATAAATTCGTTAATTTTTTCCAACAAAGCATCAAATTGTTTTAAAATAGGACTAATTTAAAAGAAAAAGATTTAATCATATTGTAACAATATTTCTGCATGTACTTAAATCAGATTACTAGTTTGGAACCATAACAACAAGTTTCTTCTGGTTCTTCATTCATGAAATCAATTAATTATCTGCCAATCACAGGAGATTCATTTAAAACACAACAATATAGAAATACTATTGATAGATGCTTCATCCGAGATTTGATTACGTTGTGATCTTTTTATTTGGTTTTATGACGTTGTACAAAATATTCAATATAGATATGTATGTAATGATTAACAATCTTGTTCAGTAGTATTCATGCTCAAAATGATTCATTCTATCTAGCAGAAATCGTTATTTCTATTTCACTGATGAATATTTTCTAGGGCGTGAAATTAATGTAATACAGATTCTATATTCATTCATATTTTCGAAAGATGTATAGAGTAATAATATAAATATTATTTCAGATATCAAATGATCAAAAATAAACGCACGGAAATATTTATAAATCTTTATAACTTATTCTATTAAACATATTGTGCTCGTTTAGTTTGATGGTATTTGTAATATCGCCTAGAAACTATCAAAAAACATAATTTTATGAATGAATTATGTATTGCATATCGTTCTGATCAACATATATGAAACATACTTTCTGTTTTCATTTATTATTCATACAATGGAACGTAACTTCCTCTGTATGAATAATGAATGGAAACAAAAAGCGCGCTTTGCTTATTTTGATCAACAGCATGTATTCACGTCGCTGTTGGAACTCGGGCTATATTGTATTATTTTGATTTTTGTGTATACATGAAGCATTTATCTTTTCTATTTTTGGGAAAAAAAATCATTTTTCACACGAGGAAACTGAAACCATTGTTTTAAAAATATTTTGCCTTTGCTATTTTTGGTTCTTTTTTTATCTGTGTCATCTTCAAAGAGAAGATAATCATAATTCTAATGAAGTAAAGAATATTTTTATGCATGCTGCTTCGCTTCTGTTAGCTTTTCTAGTATTTGTTTTTAATTTCTGAAAGTCATATTATTATAGCTACAAATTGAATCGCATAGTCACCTTATTACTGCGTCAGTAATATTCGTTATATTTGTTTTTAAGGGAACAAATTATTATAATTTATCACATAGAATTTTATATAAAACTAGTTTACATTTGTATCGAAAATATATTTATGAAAGTTACATAAAATATTTCTTAGACTAATGTATATTCGATAAAATTTCTAAAATAGAAATACAGTATACAAGTTTGTATTTCATAACAGAATATAAATACTGAAATGATTGTGACCTTTACAATTGTATCAATGTAAGTGTAAACGAATTAACATGACTGAAACATTTCTAGTAATAAAAATCGATTTATTGTAGATTTCCTCTTTCAAATATGAACGTATTTCATGACATTTATTCCACATCATACTATTAAACAATGCATCAATATTATAAAAAAAATTATTATTGAATCATGCCCATTAAAGTAACTTACGAAGTGTTGTTGCTATGAATATGAACATTTAAGAGAGGGTCCGCGGAACCACTTAGTAACTCGGCCGCCGGTAAAATTTTGAT
>OENM01002683.1:352-11219 GCA_900239745.1 Rotaria magnacalcarata
ATGAAATAACCCTGAACAAGTTACTAACGGCTAATTGTTCCGGATGACTCATCCGATAGCGTATCGATTATATCATTAGTCAATATGCAGAGTCAAAAACAATAACTTCAACATAGATGTCACGGCCACGTGATCCTATGATGATCGCCAACCCATATCATTACGAGGGAAGCGTTGGACGAATGGGGTGCAGATGCCGTCGTCTGTAAAGGAGAAAATATGATAGAACCTGGCTGCTTGTGGACCCTTTAGCGCCGGCCCCAACGGCCGATAAGCGTATGGGAGATATTATTATTATTATTATGCTTCTAATATGAATATAAATTAGAGTGTACAAACAAATGGTTAATCGTCGTATCCAATAAAATTCGAAAGTATGACAGTATCTGGTTTTGATCTTTGGCATTATCAGAGTACTTGCGAAATATATTTGTTATGCTTTTATGACGACAAAACATCGTTTTTCACTGAACAGGATCAATCTTTCGTTCTATTCAAGTGACTTCGTGATGGCAATGGCAATGACAACTAGTCGGATGAGCGAATATTAAGTAGAAATTATTTAGTTAATTTTATGTCCTATTAAAGTTTTATCTGTTTTAATTCTTTTTTTTTCTTGCAGCAAGGTTCTCTATTGATTTTATTGATTTTCATGCCAATTTTCGCTGCTTCTGTTCTAGTCTGATTGCCTATTCATTTTTATTAAAAATTACTAAAAATATTTCTCAAATACTATTTTTTTATTATATGTCATCTCATCTCAAACTTAAATTCATTATTCAGCAATAGGATCTGATTCTTAGTCCTTACTTATTTTGTTGATCAGCAACATACGCATTTTCTTCTCAATAGCACTTTGCCTTAATTGAATATTTTCAGATTCTATTCGCGGTACGTATTGAACCTGCACTTCTTCTTTAGTTTTACTGAAGAAAAATAAGAACAGCTGAAGGTTCTGTCATTCTATGTTTGTTGATACTTTTGTACAATTTTTCATCAATTAGTGTATATTGTATTTGGAAGAAATTTTACAACATGAACCGTATTTCATTTAACGATAATAGGAAGAACAGAAAAGTTTAATTTCTTATTGGATCAGACAATGTCCTTCGAAAAAACTATTTTCATGGAATGTTTCCTGAAGCAACTGGAATTTTTTTCCATGACAATGAACTTAATGGATATGTCGCGTCTGCTGTTATAAATTTAAGAAAGGCTAAAATCTCTAGAAAAATGTTTTCTCCTATTTTAGCATACCAAGAGACGAAAATGGACATTTAAAATTTGACTGGAGTTCAAACGTGATGTACGAGTTAGTCTATCGTGATGGTAAGAAACAAAAAGAACAAAGAGATTTGATAATGATTAATATGATATTTGTCTTTTAGAACCTCAAAATCGTTCGATTTCACCTTTATCGAACACATCAAAAATATGGAATTGGTTAACAATTGCAGGGAGTAAGCTTTTTTTGTCATTTGTGTTTATTGCGAAAAATTTGAAAATTTTCTATGCAGTATCAATTTATATGGATCTATATGTGTTTATTTTGTTTTGATGATAGGTTTATTCAAATCTACAAACTCCACTAGTCATTATAAAAAACAATATAGTGATACGTTTTCATAGTAAGAGGTGTAAGCTTTTCTCTATTGCTGTTGATTTTGCTGTTGTATACCATCTATTTAATGTAGCATCATTCATAAAACTTTCTGTGTGCTTTTTCAATACAAGATACGATAGCATCTTAATTGTTTCGTCTTGTACAGCTGTCTCATTACAATAATATGACAATGGTTATTCCATAGTTTCATGTGTTTTAGTTCCATTTCTGCTAATGTCAAGATATTGAAACACAATGTTATTTTTGTTATTTTTATATTTCAAGCTCAGTGTTCATATGGCTTGGCTCAATAATTGCCTCGTCATGGTCGAACTTATATGAAGATGTTCTCAAAAATATATTATATGGTCTGCCTTCAGTATTCAAGCTAAAATATCATATACAATAATAAGAACGATTCTTTTATTTATCTTCTCAATTATTTACATTATGTCTATGGAATTTGCCGCTGTAATATTTATTAAGTTCGCATTCAAGAAGATTAAAAATTATGTTCAAGACATTGAATTAGATAATTTAAGATACAATCCTCCAAGTCCTGTTTCACTTGCCCTTTAATTATGTTGTTAATTGCATACATTAAATGATCATGACTTATATTTTCGATATGGTTTTCTTTTTCAATAAACATTGAATTTTGTATGTTCACATTTCATACATATAAAATCGAAAAGGTTGCTAGAAGTTTTAAACTCCTTTTCGTATAGTCACGATTATATATTTATATTTGTATCAACTATTCTAATGAATTCTTTATCATTATCTTCGCAGCTCTCAATAACACATTTATCTATGACTAAAAAAATCGAGTAAATATTTAAACCGTTTTCAGGAGTAATCAAACTTTAGTCGATTGCAAATGAAAAGCGAGCAAAGTGGATAAGAAACTCAAGATTGAAACACTTTTCTATCTGTATAAATAAATCTTTCATATTTGCATGATTCATATTGTGTTGATTCGAAAACAATTTTATCAGATGTATATAACTTACCTCGTTTGGTTTGATATTAAAATTAGAATCAATCATTCACTTTGGACAAATTCATTAAAATAGTTTGGAATTTGGTAATAATTCACTTAAGTCAAAATACATCCTTTTTAAATGTTTACTCTCTCAATTAAAACGAAATATTAATCAAAATGCCAGTATTTCAAATCTTTCTTCTGTTTCTAAGAGAACTTTACCTCAAACATTCTGCAATATGATGTATTTATTCTGAAGTGTTCGAATTAATAAGTGGCAACTTAGTACATTAAAGAGTTATTGAAAAATTCGTATGCACAGGCTTGATGGTGCAAAACATTTGACCTATTTTTATTGCATTTAAATTTTAATGACAGAAAATTTGAAAAGATACATCATAAAAAGTAACTTCTCTTCTTTTTCTGAGAATATTTTCAGCTAAGTGCTACATTAAAATATTTTGCGATTGCCATGACAATCTTCGATTAAAAGTTTGACAGATGAGTTTATTGTCCATTTTACAAGGCTAATAGAGCTATGTTAAATAGTTATGGTGCAATAAATTGAATTGTACGTTTCTTCATTATTTATTCATACATTTTAAATTCAGATTGATTTCTATTTTAAAAGCGAAATAAAAACAACGGAAATCTTAAGAAATCGTAATCGAAAGAATTTCTTATAGATATACAAGTCTTCATTTATCATTATGACGAATTCTTTTTTGAAAAAAATCCTTTTTTCAAAGGAAATCCATAACAATATTAAAACATTACTTGCTTAATTAATATGAACTTTTGAAAGTGATAAAAATCTTCATACTATTTTTCCAATTTCATCATAACATATTTAGAGTTTCATAATAAAAACAATATTATTAAGAAACGAATGTTATTCTCTATAAATTATATATACCCAGGTCGAAGAGTACGGACCGGTTCCCACAGGAAAACACCGGAAATCAACGGAACGTGGAAGCAGTATTCCCGCCGGAAATTTTTTGGACCTTTTTCCGGCGAATTCCAGCGAATTCCTGTTCTTTCCGACAGGAACTGGCTGGAAGTCATCCGTAAAACGTCCGAAAATTTTCCGGCCGGAATGCTGCTTCCACGTTCCGTTGATTTCCAGTGTTTTCCTGTGGGAACCGGAGGTTTTTCTGGCTCTTTCCTGCAGGTTCCTGCAGTATCCAGTGGCCGGAACGATCGACCTGGGTATATATATATATTGTTTGAGTGATAGAGAAAGAACTTCTCTAGTTTGCGCTATTGTGATCTTTCCCTATGATCTCATCTTATGTGATCTAAGGTAGATCTTAAAATATCAGTTATTTCGATAAACAAATATTAGAATTAATTGAATATGATGCTTATTCTGCTTGAAAATAACATTTATTTGTTGAATTATTGATTAACTCAAAGTTATAATATACAAATAGTATAGTGATCACATAATAAAAACCAGTTCCAAACCGTTCTTTTTAATTTAGAAGAGATTACACCATTTATTCAAGAAAAGAAGAACAATTCATTTAAAATAACTTATCCGTGATAATAGATATTTTTCCATTTGTTGTAAATCTTCATCTTGATCATCGATAGTATTGATTAATTGAACTGCGAATTCAAATAATTCTTTTGCTTGCTTTCCTTGTCCTGCTTGATCAGATTCTTTAGAATATATTTTAATTAAATCCAAAATAATCTGTTTATAAAGTTGTTCATCAAACTGTATAATTCTTTCAGAACCCATTTTTTCGGCTAGATTAATATCATCCATTTGATAATTATTTTCTTGCTGATTATAAATATAAATACGATAAACATTTGGTAGTGAAGCTATTTTGTTAAGAAATTCTTCATCAGCAAAACTATCGGATGTTAAGAAAAGAACATATCTATCTTTTAATGATGATTCAATCGAATCCAAAAAAGATGTTGGTTTATCAAATTGGCGAATTGGCGAAAGAAGTTTTCGAAATTTTTCTTTCAATTTTTGATTTCCACCTGGTAAATTACCATTGCGCCTATCTAACCAAATAAATGATAATGATAATGATGACATTAATCGACAAATCAGTTTTTCGATATGAAGGTAGCTCTTACTTTTTCTTCTACTTTTATATACTCAATGAAAAGTCTAGCAAAATAACAACGCCTTTTATTAGTTTAAAAGGCATCGTGTATTGGCTGGATTCAATTGACGTCAATTAGCCGTTTTCTTATTTGCTTTTTCTTAAACTTAAAATCGAAAAGAAAATTTCATTTGATTTTTATAACTCTTATGTATGTTTTTTTTCTCTAATCAGAAATAGTCTCTTTCTTGCCGAGAAATAAAAATATTGAACAATAAGAACTAGCTATTTGATCGTTGACTTCTTCCGTTTTTACCGGTCGAAGTTAATCATTCTTGTTCAGACAATAAAATAGGAAATCAACTCAACTGAATGCAATCGTTCTTTTCTCGACACATAGAATCAAACTTTAATGAGATTTTTTTATGTAGAAATAAAATATTCTTATACTAGCAAATGATTAATATTTTAGAATCAGATAACTAGATTTTTCTTTTCAAAATAAGATTTCTCGGCTCAGTTTAGCATCATCTATACAGATTTTATGCATTTATTTGAGAAAATTTAAATAATTAATTAAATCATTATTTATAACTGACTAGTAGCAATTTATGCTAACAACCCAAATATTTAGATTTCAACGAATTGTGTTTAGCTAATATCCACAACAGTATTCACGTTGTAAAAGTTCTAAAACCTTCCTGTATTCTTATACGAATAAATATTTTGAGGATTAAAGTTATGTTCTATAAAATTCTCTAAAAAAAAGGGTATTCTCGTAAGCCAAGAGAGAAAGGTTTGCGAGGGTTCGGAAACCTTTCTCTCTTAGCTTACGAGAATACCCTTTTTTTAGAGAGTGAAGTTGTATAACAAATGATGACAACTATTCTTTCCATTTTTCTTATAAGAAGTTTCAGTATTCTCAATAAATTTGAATGATGATGTATAAAGTTTTAAACGATCTGATATAGGATAAGAGATAGATGAATTAAATATTGTTTATATCGTGAAAATTCATATTGAAGCTACACACATATTTCAACAAAGTCGAATAATGATACGAATGGCGATGATGGCTAGTATAATAGACTGTAGTTAGAACATGAAATGCATGCTTAAAAGATAACGAAGAGAAAAGACAATCGAAACAAAATAAAGTTGGGTTCGAATCCTAGAAGAAATGAGTTACTTTTATTTGAATTAATAATGTTTTTGTCATTTATTTCTCAGAAATCTGAGGAACTCTTGAAAGATTTTTATAGCAACATAAACAATCAGCCGATGTTGTGGACTAAGAGCATCAACATTTTTGAAAATCAGATCTCTTTCTTCAGAATGGCTGTTATTCATCGGGTGAATGCATTAAACAGAGTAATTTGTTGATAAACATAATCGATGGTTAATCGTTTATAATTATTAAACACAACATCGACCGATTAAGCGAACTAATGTTTTTAAGTCACCTTTTATAATTCGATAGAGATGCTCTTTCACACGTTGAAAGAATATTTTTAGCTAAATTTTGTTATTTTTTCATGAAACTTATAATAGAGATTAAACTGTTATTTTGACTGTATTATGAGAATAAAAGTGTACCCAAACTTATATTGAAAAATTGCCTATAATAATGCCCAGCATCGTTAGTATTTTGCAGGAAATGATGCTGAATAATTTTCTCTCGTTGAAATTTTCTCCATAATTTTCTTCTAGAAAATTCACTTTCTGCATAACTATTTACCTGAAAAGATTCATCCATAGTCTATGTGAATCAGTATATTTAAGATAACGGTGATAGTTGATAATTTGGCTTTTTTTTAAATTTCTCTTTGGAAGTAAATATTTGGTAAAGACCACCAACTCCAATCTTCGAAAAAACGAAACTCGGGGGCTGATATGTGGAGAAGATAAATTGATTCGATAGCAGGCTCATTCTTTATGAGATGTTGATAGCCTCATTACTTTATCTTGATATTTCTCAATCGAATACATAAATTGAATTTTAATTCATGTTCATTAGCAAGTAATCTAATATCAGATCGATCTATCTCAAAGTCTAGTGTATTGGATTGAAACGAGCCTTAGATTTAAATTCGAGTTATTTATTCAATTTTTCTTTACACAAATATAAAAATAATGAACAAGGACTTGATTGTCATATCAAGGGATGCATATTTAGTTGTATTTTGTTTAATACCTTTATACGATTCAATTAATGATGTGTTGTTGTTCATACATATGTATTAATCGATGCGGCACTATTTGTTGTTGTGAAACATAAGTGCAACACATCTTTGAAGAAAATCAAAAGGTTCTCCAGTTAGCATGGAGCGGTCACGCCGCTCAGTAAAAGGGCTTTAGGGCGACGCCTACCTCCACCTCATTTTTTGGATGTGTTGCACGTTTTTGAAACTGACCTTCTATTCCAACATTACCTGCCGGAATAGAATGAATTTGTTGAACCACTTTCGATAGATGAAGTAATTCATCAGCATTTCATTTCCAAAATGAAAGAAAATAGGTTTTCATTTCAATATTCCTTGATATTCCAACGAATTGTTCGCCCATTATAAACCTTATGAATGAAGAAGTTAGTGGACAAAATCTTGAAATTGTGCCATCATCTCATATTTCAAGTTGATTACTCTAGAAATTAATATTATGTGCCACCAGGCCACCAACTTTGGCCTGGTAGCTCTGGTATGAATCCTTTTTCTTTATCGGCTCGAATATATATTCCTCTAATGATTTTTCACGTAATGAAAACTGTTTATCAACCATAAATTGACGAACACAAATTATACAAACTAAATCAGCTTTTTCTACACACGAATATGCCTAAAGAGCTCCATATTTGAAAATAAAACACTTTGTCAATCATACAAGTTTTGACGTATAATAAACAAGTAAAGCTAATATTTGTCCATCTTCCATTAATGAATTCAGCTTGACCTTTACTTGTTATATCCCCTAGTGAAACATCTTGTAAGTAAGATCTTGGCCAAGATCTTAGGTACAGATAAGTGAACAGATCTTGAAAATTTACGTGCAAGATAATCTGATTATCTTGTACCTAAGATCTTGGTCATGATCTTAGGTACAGATTTCTAAGATCTTAGTAACAGATATTCCAGATCTTGGTAACAAATATTCAAGATTTTGGTAATAAATATTCAAGATCTTGGTAACTAATATCTTGCCTTGTCCGATTGTTGCTCCCGATATTTTTGCCGATAATTAGATTTTGNTACGTTAATAGTGGTGTCTATAATATTTTCTTATTCGATAGCTGTTAATTGTTAACTAATACAAATATGAGCATGCAATATAACAAGATTTTCCATGATAAATAACGTAATCGAAAAACACATCGATAGAATAAACAATTCGAGTTCACCTAATAATTTTTATTATTCAAATGATATGAATATTTACACAAATCACATAAAATCAAAAGAAAATCACGATTACAAAAATAATATAAAAAAAAGTCTAGTGTAGTCCTAAACACGATTCTCTAACTGTTCTGATAAAAATATTTTACTTAATCTACTGTTTCCTGATGATGTATAACATTAAGTGTAGCTAATAGATCATCATTAGCTGTTGTTACTGTTGTCGATTGTATTGTATCATTGTTTTTCGTTTTATACTTCACAGCATCGTATGGCATTTGTGCCATCGAATTTATTATTGTTGACCATATGTGTGGAACCTCTTCAGATAATATTAGACATTTCTGTTGAATAAAATCTAAAAAAACATAAACGATCATTCATATAATATACTATGTAATATTAGTATCAAATGAAGGTTACCGTAACGACACACTAATAATGGGAATATCTAAGATAGAACTATTTTTCTTATTAAATATACTAAAGTGTAAAGATAATCTTCTCTGAAATTTAGCAGGAGTTTCAGTAAAAAAATGTGTTTTGAGAGTATTAATTTTAATTTTAATAAAAAAGATGGTGTAAAGTAAAATAATTTTTAATTCAAATATTCTAATTTTCTTTGGCAAATGTGTGAATAAGATTTATGTAGTTTTAATTAGCAAACAAGTGTTATTCATTGATAATGAGGGATGAAATAAACTTTGATTTACCTTTCAATACTAATTCGTGTGCTTCGAAATATTCTTTCCATTTGAAAAGTTCATACCCGGAATTTTTATATAATTCTCTCATAACTTTAGTCGGACGACTAATTGGAGCCTTCAATGTTGCCGGGTCGACGCCAAAAATATCCTAAAAAATATCAAACTCTAAATAAAGATTGTATAATTGCATTTTTGCTTACTTTGACTTTTCTTATTGTATCTTGTGTGATATCAACTTGTGAAGTTGACATTGAAGCTATTTTCTGCAAATAAAAAAGCAAAATATCGTAGTTCGAAGTAGTTTATTTGATTTTTAGAATAGTTTTTTATTCTTCTATTGATTGGTTGACCCAATATTTATTGCGATAGTAAACTCATCTTGGAATCGTCCACTAACAGAAAGAACATGTTTCTACTTAAGAACGAAAATACTGCAGTTTCTTTAAAGTTAATCATGAGTGCGTCAAAAAATCTTCTGGTTACATTTGTTTCAAATATCGAGCAGGTTTAATCAGTAGAATTCATAATCGATTGTTCCATCCAATTCGAAATAATGACTTGTAGTATACAAAAAAAANAAAAAAAATCATAGAATTGTTAAGTATTTTGATTATGAAGTCAGTGAATACGTTCATCTATCTTCTTTTCATACTGAAGTGGTTAAAGTCGGAATCATCTTATTTTATCAATTTACATAAAAAAGCAGATGGTTGCATTTTCGACCAACGGTTTATAATATGTTACAAAAAATGAATCATAAAATAGTTACCGTTTGATCGAAACTGGTATTTCTTCTTATGACACCATAAACTTTTTCTAATTTTGATAAACGTTTTTTAAGAAGATCAATTTCATCAGTTAAAGATTTGTAATCAGCATTTGAATCTTAAAAAGACACAAATATTCGAATTAACATTGTAATGTTTCAACACATTAGAAATATTGAATGAAACTTACTCTGAACAACTATTGGATCAGTTCGTTGCTTTTTCTTTTTTGGTTTTTTATTTTTCAAATTTCCTACATCAACATTTGTTCGCATTAAATTCTCTTTACTTTTTGACCAGCAGCTTCCAACATCTAAAGAATGAAATACAGTTACTATCAATGTTGAATGAGACACTGTACCTTCTTCTTCGCTATCAGACGATGCAGAAAAACGACTACGATTTACTTCTTCTTTTTTACGTTTAGCTATTTTTGAAGCTGGTGATGGAGTACTAGATGAAAAAATACGATTAAAATCACGGTCATCGTCGTTATCATCATCATCAAAGCCTAAAATGAGAAAAAAAATCGGTTATATCTTAGCTCATAGTTGTAACTGTCAGCAGATATCTTCTTCAATCTTTCATTAAAAATAAATAACTTCCATAACATTACATCTTTCTAAATATTGAAGATAGACTCTCGTCTTATTGATAATATTCATCAAGTTGTTTTAAACTAGTCTTTTTCTCACACATATGATATCTTATTTAAAAAGAGAATGTTATGATACGCTTTTTGATTTAATACTGTTATCGAAAAAAATCCACTGAAAGATTGAAATAAGAAAAAAAAGAGAAATGTTCACCTGATGTTGATAAATTAGGTACGGCACTTGTTTTTGGTCTATTTGTTAACATTTGTTCAATGTTCAAAATTTCTTGTGCAATATTTTTTGCGTGATGTACTGTTGGTGTACATTCATCATAGTCCTCATCCATACGTTCATTCATCTTTTGGTAGCAACTACCATTATCAAGTGGAGAATCAAATTGACGTTCAGGAATAGCAATTTCTTCGCTTCCTGATTCTTTGGAGAATCTAGTTGAAACTTCTTCCATCTGTTGACGAGTACCTAAAACGTATTTCAATTTTTTTCTTTTGAACATCTTGAAAAATATTTCTACCTGTTTTAAGCACAACCAATTTTTTTCTTTCACCGTAAGCTTTAATGTTACCAGATTGAGCACCAAGAGGATTCAATGGATCAATATTTATCAAAGATGTTTTGATAATCGAATGCTTTTTCAACTGAGGAAAGGACACAACTGAAAAATCTGTGTACTTATATGTTTGACCAGCAGTTGTTCGTTGCGGACGTGGAGTAACTGGTGAAACAT
>OENM01002684.1:4418-15154 GCA_900239745.1 Rotaria magnacalcarata
AAGTGGATTAAATTTTTATTTCTTAACAGAATAGTGTATCATCATTTTCTATCCTGCTGAACAATTTAACTTCAGCTTTACTTTTGAAGCAGTTAAAGTTGACTAAATTAAAGAAATCAGCAATAAAAATTCGGAGATGTTTGTGCATTCGCTTTTTGCCAAAATACCGGAGATGCTATCATTTTAGTTGACAAATTTGTTTGTGTTTTTATTGTCACTTTCTTTGATATCGTTCACTTTCACTGTGTAAAAATTAAAGTTGAAGTTAAAGTGTTTAAAATATGTGCCATCGCCATCGCTCCTTATGAGTAGATCGACGATTACGATACACTATTCTGTTAAGGTATAAAAGTTTTGTCCACTTTAATTAAAGTTACAGTTTTAAAGTGTACTACTTTAAAACCTTAATACTTTTTCTAACTGTGTTTAATGTTTTAGCACCATTTCTAGTGCAGAATTGTCTTTTCGTGAGCGTTGTATAAGTTGGTGATATAAAGAGTGAAAATCAGCCGGATTTATTTTTACTGGTGTCGAATTTTGTATGGAATGTTCTGTAAAATGTGAATTTGGGCAGAGATTTATGAGCGCTTTTGAACTCCGAATGTGCAAATAATCATAACCATCGTATGAGTAGATCCGAATGTCGGAAATTAGAAGATTTTTGCTGGATTCGATAGGACCTTGGAGAAATCCGATGGTTTTTGTTGGTTGGATCCGTATTGGGATCCTATTGTTGGATTTTTAAAGGATACGATGGGATCTCGGCAAATTCCCAGTTTCCTATGAGGCTTTTATCGGAACTATCACCGATCGGAATATGGATGAATCCTAGTTGTCTATACTGTCGAAGTTCCCTAGGAAACTAGTATGGTATCCGATGTGGATTTCATGGGAATTTGGGCCCATCCGTGCTTTGGATACAGTCGGAATTTCTCGGTAATTGGATTGCCGGATTTGGAAACTTTACTAAATTAGGATCCTGTAGGATTCTGTATTCAGGAATTTATTGGAATCCGACCCTGAGGATCCAACATCAATTCCTGAACGCGGAATCCGATAGGAACTGTGTGAAATCCTTGTGAAATGCGACAGGATTTCGTTGGTTTCCTGGTCGGATCGGATAGGTTTTGATCGGTTCCTATACTGGGATTGAACGACCTGGGATATTCTTCTTTCATTTTCTACTATTAGTCCATTTATCGATGTTGTATTAGTGTCCTACACTGACTATCGTATTGATTTCATATCGATTCTTAAAATTCATTTTGATCTTGTTTGTCATCGTATTCGGCCAGACCAAGTTGTTTTTCTTAAACTTCAAGATGATCATAATGCACCGTGTCAAATTCAACTTTTTATTTCTTATTTTCGGATTGAGAAGTTTACTCGTCTGCGTTCATTAACATTAACTCTTGATATAAGTGATTCTGGAATGCAAATATTTTTAAATCTTGCCAAATTGAGTTCTCTTGAGTCGTTGTCATTAATATCATATGAGATTAATGGATTTTATTTCGCACGCCGTTATGATAATGGCATAGATGCCACTCAACAAGATAATACCAGACTTCTTTTAATTTCTGATACGATACCGATTTCTCGTCTACGACACTTCACAATAGATGAGTGCGATAAAAAAAATATTTAAAAACAATTTTCAAAGAAGGTCAACAACTTCGATCACTCAACATTCAGCTAACTAATGTGTTGGTTGATATTGAAGATCTGTGTAGGCTACCAAATCTCTACAAGTTAATTTTATTAAACTAATCAAAAAGTCGCGTGAATGACGATATTGTGTCGAATTCATGTAAGATAATCCTCAACTCATATACGTACATTTGATATAATAAATTACTTTAGCTTTATCAATGGATACAATTGAACTGCTTCTTTCAAGGTTGCCTCAACTTCGACATTTGGTTTTAACTGGACCAGTTAATGCCAATATTGCAAATGGGCATCGCTGGGAAATACTGACGATGAATTTAATATAATTTGATTTTAAGTTTATTATTGAACTAGATCGAATTGATTTAGTTCTCGAATCACTCCGTTCTTGGTTTTGGATCGAACATAAGCGTTGGCACATTGCCTATAAAGAACATTGTCTACTCACTCTGCCTATTTTTCTGATACTATTGCGAAGCTTCCACTTCATCCACCCATTTATTCGACTACGCCCGATAATACACTCTTCTATGAACACATAAATCATCTTATACTATCAGAAATGCCAGAAGTTGATTTGCATTATTTTCATCATGTTAAACTATTAGATTTTCGAAGCAGCATTCCACTAGAAATTCTTCAAACGAAAATTGATTTCAATCGAGTAGAACTGTTTGATTTTACATTCATCAATCGAGTCATCATTAGCTGCACTTATTCCACTTCTTATGCCTCGTTTGAAGGTAATAGGATTGTATTGTAATATGAAAGAATTTCTTGAAAATGCACGACATGTAGCACTACTAACACAAATTCGAGAACTTTTAATAAACAATCTTGACGGATGCAAAACTAGTCTTAATAGTGAACATCTATATCCTATATTTGTGAACCTCGAACACTTAATTGTTAATAAAAATGACTTCAAGAATCGGAATGGGTCATTTAATTGATGGATTCAAAAATTTATCGAGTGGATTATTTCACATTGAACCACTTTTGCCTCAAACGATTGATCGTTTTTGTAAAGAGCCACTAACAACTCTGACTATGTCAAAGCGACTAAAAGATGGTACATATTCGTATCGAATATTTGGTATTAGGGATACTTTTATTACTCTCAATATCAATGTTTGGATTGAGAACTAGGTATAATCTTTCTTTATTTCTTCATTTCTTTATTTTTTTTACTTCTAGCCAATTCAAATACATTCTCAATTATGTGGCCAGAGTTCTTTTAAGCTTTGGTTAAAAATTAGCATAAGTTGCTACTATTATATTTTCACGTTTTTTGCAGCTTTCTAATTAACTTACTCATTTATTCCATTGCTATTCTAATGTATCCTATACTGATATTCTCAATCACTCAGTACATTTTCGGCCACGCAGTAATTGGTGGCAACCTATGTTATATTTTGCGTTTCTACGGAACAAGTCGCTTTCGTATGTTATCACTCCTTTTCGTTTTGGTCTGTTATATAGTTGGTGGTGTTATTGGAGTATGGATTACGACAAAATTTGATCTTTATGTTGACTTTACCATATATTTTTGTCAAAAATACAGCCTTGGCTTTGTCTTAATGTCTTGGTTCGGTTTTAGCATTATACTCATATCTAAATATCGTGAAGCAGGTTTAGATGTGTAGTTCTTTCTGTGAGCATCAATGATTGTTCATCGATTTGTCTATTTTCATAAAATATAATCTAGAATCATCCATGATTGATTTAAACACCGTTTAAGAATAGTTTTGTTGTTGCTTGCATCGAGAAGACATTACTAATATTTGTAATTAAGTTATTCAGTTGAAAAAGACTTTTCTCGCTGGTTTCTTCTATTTTAGAAGGTACACATCTCGGGGGAAATGTGCACAGTTATCCAATCGCCATGTATGTTCAAACTATTCTTTCAATTTGAGCGTGTGTCTTTGATTTGTTTCGAAATATTATGTAACCCGGGAGAGTGCTCGTTGTGAAATTCAATTTTATATCAAGACTTTCCAAAAAACTACTCCAAGTTAACTTACAGTTTTTCTGTGTGGTTTTGTTTATATTCGTGGTGAAAACTGATTTTTAGACCACGTTATGTAGAATATTTTGTAGTTGCATGGAACGAATTTTATGAAAAGTCTCCTAGAAATTATTCAAGTAGTACGAAGACAATCGACCGAATATAGTTTTTAAACCAGCAACGAATTTGCCTATTCAATTCAGAAATAAATTTTGAAGTATCTCCCCGAAACATATCAAATTCATTGATAAATTATTGAATTTCTGTTTTCGTAGTCAATATCTCTCTTAGACAAGCAGTCAACTTTGTTATCATTAGCTAATATTGATCTAGTCAAAAGTAAGTATATAAATGTACTGCACTGATATACAACTTCATCGAAACAAAAAATTGTAAAAGAACAATGTCAAAATATATTGGTGTAATTTTGCTAAGATTTTAAACCGCTGTTAAATGTTAGATTATCAAGCTTCTGTGACGTAAGTGAAAACGCATCCGGCTGTTAACCGGAGGATAGATGGTTCGAGCCCATCCAGAAGCTATTGTGTAGTGTAGACAATCTTTTTCTTTTCTTTTCGTACATATGTGTGTCAAAAAGTAATAATGAAATGCATTTGACAGTGAGCTTGTTTTGAAAGGTGATTGCATCACGCATTTCATCATCAACTTCTGCTCGTTTCGTTTGACTCAAAATATTCGCAAGAAGAGAAAGCACTCAATCAACTATTTGTTTTCTTGTCCAAAATACCGAGGAGTTTCACATTCAAATTTTGAAAGCAATCCTACAATAAGCCAAAGGTTACATTCTTAGTCAGCTCTGTGAGTGTAGCAATGCTTCAGTATTGAATTCTAAAAAGCATTACATTAGGTTGTAAATAAATCGTGGGTTTCATGAAAACAAAAATGAGAAGGCATCAACATGTGTACTATATGTAGAATGCTATAGATGCTTTTTTTGCGAAAGATATTCAAACAGTACGCGTTACATTTCGCACATCGGCTACTCATGAGCATGTTAAAGATGGACCTACATTGAATTCAATGGTATTTTATAAGGGCAAAATAGCACTCTGTGACAACGTTCTTTATTTTTGTCAAAAATGAAAGTACATATAATGGACGAACTTTAAAAGGATTTGTTTATCATCTTTTGGAACATTAGAAAAATTCATCAACGTCTATTGTGGTTCACATGGAATAGTTTGAGGATGACCATTAGTACCCTCATCGTCATTATATTCTGTTCTATGATAGTGGTGACCATTTTCGAAACGTTGTTGTTGTTGTTGTGAATTATTTGGCGGAGGCTCACTCGCAATCATTTCAGCTTCTTCATACGTTTCTGTACTATTCAGTGTAACTAGTTTTTTTGGTGGTAGGCTTGCTTCCAGTTGCTGAAACAGTAAATACTAAGAGTATAGGCTAAGTTGACAACAAGGAAAACTCACTTTTAGTTGTGATTCATTTTTAATGAAGTTCTCTCCCGGAAATTCCACATCGAAATAAATGAACAAATCACCATAAGAGTGCGTATGCCTATTTGGCATACCTTGACCTTTGATACAACGGTAACTTTTAGGCAAAATAGGTTTTCCTGGGGGATGATTAATTCGAATTTTATGCCCATCAAGTAATGTGGCGATATGCTGGAATCCGCATAAAGATTCAGAAAGATTGATCTTTAAGTTCATCATTAGATTATCACCTATTCTTTCAAAGATAGCATGTGGTTCTTGTCGTAGTACAACATACAATGAGCCATTTTCTCCTTTGGGCTGAAACGAGAAAACTGGAAAGAATGAAGTAAATTTCTACTGAAAAAATTACTATCTGATTTCCTTCTCCGATAAATTTGATTGCTCCTCTGTCAGGACTTCCAGGTGAAATATCTACATCCAAAATTTTCTCTTGACGAACAAGTTTGTTCCCATGACATATTTTGCAGCGATTTTTGGCATCAACCCTTGTACCCTGTCCACTACAGAATGAACAGCTGCGCTGCGACTGTTGAATGAATGGACCTGTCCGAAATATTAAATTTTCAACACCTTGTCCTTTACATGCTGTACAGTCATGATTGATGCGATCTACAGAACCGGTACTACGAGCAAAATCACACCAGAATATTCCAAAAACGAAAATCAGTATATACAAACCCATCACAAGCTGCACAAATTACTTCGCGAGGAACAGATATTTTTTTCGTATGACCAGAATACAATTCTTCTAATGAAACTCTAAAATCCAGCAAATGACTTTAATAACAAAAACGAAAAACAGGCTGCTTATGTACTGCAGGTTATGTTTAATATCGCTGCCTTTCGACGCTCTTGTTGGTTCTCGACCACTTGCTCCTCGCGTGATGAAATCAAATATGTCAGGAACTGAAAATAAGCAAAAATGCATCGAGTCAAAAATATTCATAATTTTTAATAGCTTACAGCCGCTTGAAAATCCTGAAAAATCAGTAGGGTTTCCAGGAGCCATACCCGACGGTGGACCTTCGGATCCATATCGATCATATATTGCCCGTTTCTTTGGATCAGTCAAGACTTCTTTGGCAGCATTAATTTTCTGCATCTAAATAATAGAAGAAGTATATTATTTGTTACGCACATGCGAATAATCATACCATGTCATGAGTACCACCACGATCGGGGTGGTGTTCTCTCGATTTTTGTCGGAAAGCCTATGAACATAAAAGAAAAGAAAATATAGGGAACAATTCAAGCATAGTTTCTATCATAGATGCATTTGGCAATACTCGACGTCATACATATAAATATAATCTTAGTATTATCGCGTCGAGAAACCGCCACAAAAACAACTTACACTAATGATATGTTCTTGTGTTGCATTTTCGTCAACACCAAGGACGTCGTAATGAGTTTTATCAACAACCATTTCAGACTTGCAATATGTATTTGAAAAATAATGAACTTGTTTGTGGTAGTGGGTTTCTCTTTATATACTTTATGATAAAAGACAACCATTTTTTTCTCCCCATTGAGTCATATTCTTTTACTAAGCCGTGGATACCTATAGCTGTTTTACATAGTAAACATTTATTTATTGCCAAGTATTGCAACATAAAAAGCACCTGACGAAATCGTTGTGGAAGAACAGAAGAGAATGAAATAAAAAAAGTATAATCAAAACGAAACCACAAAGTAAAAGATCTCCATGAAATATGTGTATTTATATTCGCACGACATCTTTTGGCATGAAATATGTCGGAATCGATTGTGCTAGAAATATTTTAATGAACTTTTTACATAAATTATTATTCTTTAAAGGAAATTTCATAAAGGAAAATATAGAAATGTTCATTTAATGTAGTTTTAATCAGACAACACAATTAACCCTGGAGATCAGCAATATGTCTGCAAGTATTTCAACTTGTTTTCAGTATGATAAAGAATTCACGTAGGATACCTTGGGTCAGGATTCCACTATTTCTTGTCGCGATTCAGTCAGGAAACGTTTCCAATTGACACACTCAGTTTCCAAGTACATCCTGAGAAGCGCTATCAGGTTCAAAAGATTAGTTTTTCGAAAATCCCTTTTTATTCACCGAGAAAACCTGAATTACTGCAAAAACCACGTGCAAAATACAGTAAACAATCGTAGAACCTGTCGCGATTCGCCCAGGAGCAGTTTTCAAGTGAAACATTGTAGTCCCAGATAGAACTCAACTTGCTCTATCGGTTACACAGATTTATCATTGGATTCCACGCACAAACAGTTGGAAATATTAAGAAACAGTGAAAGTGCAATTTTATTTAGACACTGCAAATCTATCAGTCACGTAGTCTTCCCTGGAAAAATGGTGACAGTAGAAGTCCAATGGGATCACCCTTGTGAAATTCAATTTAGTTCAACGAGAACTGAATCCACACACATTGGGATATTCGTTAAGTTCAAGCCGCGTACTCAGAGATCTGTACAGAGATAAAATTGTTTAGTGGTATTCGTACGATAGAAAAGTAGAGGTCGTAATTCTTCAGTTAAAATTATTTCGTTTAGTTCACAACATTAGGAGAAAGAAAGAAAAATGTTATTGGTTGATATGTTTGATGAATGAGAAAGAACGGACGAAATTGCATTGTTATAGTTTTCGAGACTTTTCGCTGATGTCAATATGTTAGTCACAACGAGCAGAAATAGAAGAGGAAAGAGAAAAGATATGGTTGGTTGATTTATTTCGTTCAATAGTGGCGAGAGAACGAAAGAGGGGCAGATGTTTTAGCTAAACGATTAGTCAGTGGATAGAGCAAAAAAAGAATACAGGTTCCATGCCGTCATCTTTTATAGATACCACCGGTAATTCGCAGTTGCTGTAAAAATAATTTCAAAATATTGTTTTCGATATCTGTTATCATCTACTATCAATGAAAAAGGCTGCTAGAATTTTTCTATTACAAAAGTCGTAAAACCTTTCAAGAAATTAAAACTTTCGAAAGTAAATTCACATAGAACAACTCAAAAACACTTCAGTCTTTTTACGAACATCTCGCCGATAAAACACTTCACTTTTATCAATATGCTTTTCTGTTTTCAGCTAAATTTTACGATATTTCTATTTTCTTTTACATTCAACTCTGAGACAAAAACAAAATTTCATGAGAAATAATATTCATTAATTCCTTTCTTAATTTTCAGATGAAATATGAAACTTTATATAATTTAAATTTTATTTTCAATTCAAACAATAAAATACATGTGATCAAATATTAGATTTATTTTCAAATGTAGATGCATTACTACTCTTGTAATGAATTTATACATGCAGCTTTATTTTTCTATGAACGCATTTCAATCTGATTATTTTAGTTTAATAGAAACATTTATGAGAACTTCTTTCAATTCTAAAACAAAGTTAACATGATTTTCATGTTCACTTTCAATCAAGTTCATTCATTATTAGTGCTCGTTTTATCATGAATTGAGCTGAAATTAATGTATTTTATTCATAGTGAAATCGTTTTAATCCAAGGGATTTAGTGATAATTATTATAAAATAAATCAGTATCGCTATTGTTTTTCAAATGAAATTTATTTAGGATTGAATTACGACAAATCAAATTCAGTATTCTATTCTAAAATTAAAATTGATTTCATTATTTCTTAATGGAAATGAATTTATTTCATGTCTAGCGGTTTTCTTTATTTACTCACAAATACCCAGGTCGATGATGTCGGACTCCGGAACCGACCGGAAACCGCAAGAAACGGCGTTATTTCCCGCTACCTCCGGCGATTTCCAACGACATTCCAACCGGAAAACTATTCGGAAGTTGGAAGCAGTATTCCGTTTGGAAATCACCGTATTGTAACTGGACTATTCCGCACTATTCTCGCCACCGTAACCACTAGGAAAAATTACCGGAACCGACTCGTGATCACACAGAATGCTATGGGAACACGCAACGGAACTAACGAAATCCGATCGATTCCACCCGGGAAAATTCCGGAAGTTCCAGTCTTCTTGAGATCTCTCGCAAATTTCCGGACACCACCACACCTACTCATCCATGACAGTCGCACTACCAAGAAACTAAATTACCAGCCACCTTCACCAATGCCAAAACCCTCCCGCACCGCTTCACGATCATCCACTCAACCATACCACACCCGAAGCGTTCCAGAGCTCACCACCGAAGACTTCAGGTATTTCGAAGACTTCTTCCTCGAAATCAACGGGGAAAGACGCTCAAAAGTCTTTTTAATCCATTACCTACCATTTGAGGTATTTGAAATCAGCATTCATTCACTTTTATCGAAAAAGGATCCTTAGAGATCCTTTTCAGCCAATCCTCGTATGTGACGTTTTTGGAGTCTTATTGAGTTGTTTTTGGAAATAGAAGAATCGTCAAAGGACTTTCTTGGTGAATAACGAGGAATGAGACCTCAAAATACTTGAAATAAGTGTTATTGAACAATAAGGATCTTTAAGCATATTTAGCGATCGATTGGGAGGAAGGAGAAGTTGAAAAAACATCAAATTTGCGGCATTGAACAAGAAGGATCTTTAAGGGTCCTTTTATATGTAATGCAATGAATAGGAGTCTGAAATATCTTCAATGGAAAATATTGACTTAGAAGTTATTTTTCAGATGTTTTAATTGCAAACAGCGTGAATGAGATCGTTAAATACCTTTATTGAGAGTTATTATGCGAGAAAGAGCTTTGAATGACTTTACCTTTGAAATGTTAATACTTATGCCTCGTTTATTCGTGGTAGAAGTGTATTTGATCTATATAATGTTGAAGTAGATATGTTGGGACTACTGTTTGCTTGTGAATAAATAACGTTGTATAAAGATTATGATGAAAATGTGTGAATTTCGGGTGTTTCATCGAGTGTCATATATGCCGCTCAATGGTGAATTGATAATCAGCAGAACGAATCAGTTGAATTTATCTGCGTTAAATTGCCACTATCGAATTTACAACTCTTAAGCTTGAAACAGTTATGTTCGACAAGAATTTACTTAGTTGTTACCGTGTGAGATCCTTTTTTCTCTTAATGAGAAAGACTAAAATACCGCAATTAATGTTTAATTATTCAGAAAGAACGCCGAATATCATGAATCGGCAGTGCAAATTGCTGAAGAGATAAGTGGGAATAATCTTGATGAAAATCACTATGAAAACATATAAGTTTTATATTTTAAGTGAAGTTGCTTATATAGAGATCTTTCGACTGAACAAATCGGTGATTGAATAGCGTGCACACGGAACGGGACCATTTTTGTGACCATTTCTAATTGTGACTCTTTTTAATAATCGAATCGCTAACATTACAACCTGCGACAAAAAGATACAATACTTTATAGTTTAGTGTGCATTGCCCAAGATCTTTCACCTAAAACCCATTGAGAAAGAATTTCAATTGCCTCAAGTAAAAGGTATAAGAGGAGAAGAAACAAAAAATACGCTGAATTGTACGAACTTTGTTTTTAGCAGATGTTAGTATAGGATTGAGGAGATTGTTTTAAAATGGTTTTTTCGTCAGTGTGCTCATGTGGTGAACTGCTACGTGAGCATGTAATTA
>OENM01002686.1:0-11561 GCA_900239745.1 Rotaria magnacalcarata
TATCGTATGAATCAATTCTCGTGACAATGAGCTCATATTCTGAAATGTGTATGCATATCATGTGTAAGAGATAATGATGACAGATCGATCGTATTGACTTGAATATGATTCGAACAACATTTACACGTAAAACTTAGCTCTAAATTAAAAGTCCGTTGCGACCATTATTTATCAATAAGATTATTTATTATTAATATTTTCCATAGATGTCATAATACCTAAACATGGGGTAACGTGAATCAACCGTCATAATCCCCAACGAGTGTTCAACTTAGATGAAATAGATATCTTTTCACTAGCTAAAGTATACTTGCTATGAGGTAACAACTATCAGCCCATTTAGTGTAATGACTATCTGTATGATCATATGATAGAAGTTGAGGAATGTGAGTGAATTTGGTGTNACACCAAATTCACTCACATTCCTCAACTTCTATCATATAGTTATAGGGAATGCAGTGGAGTGGCACTGCGTTTTCTGCACGATGGAATTATTTTAGAGAATCGTAGTGAGGGCTCGCGTTGTACTAGAAAAGTCGTTACCCGGTGTAATGGGATTATGCCATCACTCATGATCGGGTAGGGTTAGGGTACGACCCTTGTAGGGTAGGGTAGGGCTAGGGTATAATGTTGAAAAATGTAGGGTATTGCAGGGTAAAATTTTCGTTATGTTAATCTGGTCTATTTAAACGTTCAATGTCTGTCAGTCTCTACTATCGAACAGTATCTTCTATTCGTAAGGAAATGATGAAAAAAAATGCCTATTCAATGATTGGAAGTAATTATTGAACAATAAATAACAACAGCTATTGATGTATTTTTTCTTTGTCGATATTGTTATTAATAGTCGTGGTCGATTGAAATCCTTACCTGCAATAAAAGGCCCCCTTATATTAGAAGATCTTCCCATAATAGAGTACTCCCTTGAAGGAACGATGCGTGAGGCGTAATCAATGAATTTCCTAAATTAATTGATTTCGCGAAAAATTGGAACTTTAATTAGTATATTTATATCAAAATATGACTAGTTTTCAGGGTTTTCAGTTGAGAATTTTAAGAGCATCAGGTTAGTCTTGTATCTGGATTTTTATTTCTAATTAAAAATTCCGATAATAAATGGGGCACAATAGAAGACTCTTCTGAAAACTTTACACACTTTGGCATAATAGGAGACCGAAGGTATGCTAATGCGTAGGGGGGTTTAGCACTATTACTCTTATTTTTTTTATTGTTGGTAATATCCGTGGTCCATTTAATACTATTCTCTGATTATTGTATTAGCTGTGATATTCTTTCTATACCATTCTTGACCTTTGTAAAATTTAACTCCATCATTTCATAAATAAATTATTAAATCATGCACAGTATACAATTATTGAAATTTTTAAACTTAATAGGGTAGGGTCGGGTAGGGTACGACCCTCGTATGGTAGGGTCGGGTTAGGGTACGATCCTCCTAGGGTAGGGTCGGGTTAGGGTACGACCCTCGTAGGGTAGGGTAGAGCTAGGGTATAGAAAAAAAAACTTAGGGTAGGGTAGGGTACCGAAATTCATACCCTTGCAGGACTCTAGGTGTGATAAGAAGGCAAACACCCACACGCACACACTAAAGCCGTAGGTATTATCGATTGGAAGAATTAGAGCTATAATATATGAATACTATCGATTTTTGCGTTTTCGACTCTCAAGTTTTGTCATTACTTGAAAAACATGACGAACACATTATGTACTAAACACTTATTCAAAAGCTCATCAAAGAGTGTAATCATGAATGGAAATTGGTTACTTTTTCGAAGTACAATAAACCAACTGAGAATTTATCTTAAAAAGCATTTTGTCAAGATATTTTACATTTTTCTTATACTATCGATAATGAACGATGTCTATGATTCGGCAATTACTCCCCGCTTGACTTTCATGTCATTTCAGAAGTGCGTCAATACAATGATCTGTCATCAAAATCATGTCTTTTTGCATTTATCATAGTACTAAATTGTATGAGTCAGAGATTGATGATATTTTTCTCTATTTGATCATCGTTGTGCCTGAACGATTTTTCTAGTTACTAGGCGTGATTTTATGCGCTACATTGTGACAGAGGTAAACTGCGCGGCAGAAAAAAGGATGTGCCGTAGAAAGGTCGAAAGAAAAAATGTCGAAAGGAAAAATATCGAAAAGAAAATGGTCGAATGGAAAATATCGAAACGGAATAATGTCGAAAAAAATTGTAGAACGGGGAAAACTGTCGAAAAAAATATAGAAAGAGAAAAAAGTCGAAGAATATTTTTTTCCACAAAAAAATGTCAAAGTTCGAAATGAATGAAATAGCGATGTCTATAGTAAATGATGACTCTAAATACGAATAATTCATGTTTTCTTTTCCGATAATTCTACTAGTCTATATTTTGCACATCTTGTAACAGTGATGATTAATACTTGATATAGATTAAGTAAACAACTCCTACAAAAGAGTAATATATAACTAAAATTCTACCATTATGGCTACAGCTGTCGCATCTTCAGAAGATGAAACTCAATCAAAGTCACCAACTATTTCATTTATTAAATCGCAAAAAGGAAAACAATTGCTAATAGCAATTGAATATATTTTCAAATTAAATAAAACAACAACTACTACTAAATATTGGAAATGTGTAGTTAATAGTTGCTCTGCTAAAATTCATACAGATTTGAATGGCCATTTAGTTAAAATAAATGATGATCATAGTCATCCTTCAGAAAAAGAAACTATTGAAGTTCGTGAATTTCGTGAGAAAGTTAAGCAACGAGCAATAAATGAAACAACACCTATTCCACGGATATATGACGAAGAATGTGCAAAAGCGAAGTTATCAGATACAACAACAGCTATATTACCAAGTGAATGTGAAATTAGTAAGAGCATATTATGCAGGTGTACCTGATCTTTGTTGTTTTTTTTACTAATTTTCAGATACTGCAATAAACAAAGCACGTCGTGCTATGACACCTAAAATTCCAACAACACAATTATTTGATATCCCAGAACCTTTTACGAAAACATTGCACGATGATGACTTTTTAATTGTTGATAAAATGATTACAAGACGACAGCGAATAATTTTATTTGCATCACGTGAACAATTAAAAATGCTTTTAGGTGCCGATACAATATATGGATGGAACCTTTTCAACTTGTCCATGTTCGACCAAGTCTACACGATTCATGCAATAAAATATGATCAATGTAAGTAGAAAGTTTGACTCTGGACTATATGCTTATAACTAACGGTTTTTCTGTTTAGCATTTCCTTGTGTATTAGGCTTATTACCTAATCGATTAAAGACCACATATCATTTCATGTTCCAGGAGTTAAAATCAATAGCTATTCAGATGCAACTAAACTTTACACCAAAATCAATTACGAGTGACTTTGAACCTGCTTTAATCACCGTAATTGCAGCTGAAGTAAGTGTCTCATATTTTTTCTCAGTAACATTCACATTTCTCTTTCTTACAGTTTGTTGGAGCAACGCATTCATCTTGCTATTTTCATTTCACACAAGCTGTCTATCGTGCTATACAACGAGTCGGGTTATCTACAAGTTATAATAATGACAATGATATAAAACATTCTTGTCGAAAGTTAATGGCCCTTGCTTTACTGCCTGAACCAATCATTGAAGATACTTATGATGAATTATTAGCCACAATGCCAATCGAAATAAAACATACACTAAATGATTTGTTACAGTATTTTCAAGGTCAATGGTTGGTTAAAGTTCCTATGTCTCAATGGTGCGTACATGGTTTTAGTATGAGAACCAATAATAATGCTGAAGGCAAACACATTTTTTTAGTCCTCTTATAATTTTGTTTTCTAATGTCTTATTTAGCATTTCATAGTCGCTTCAACCGACGAGTTCAAATAACTCATCCGAATATGTGGTCGTTCATAAAATTTCTACAAGGAGAAGAGAATCGTTTTCATCATTTACGTATTCAATTTTATGCAGGTTTAGGAGCAAGACCTAAACAAGCCAAAACAATCGCAATTCAAAGTTGTATTGATAATCTTGGTCAACGATATTATGATGGTGTTATAAGTGCTATGGAGTACGTAGATGGCTTATCATATACAGTAGTAAAATGAAAAAAAAATGACATTTTATGATTTTTTCTTTTTTATATTTTTATTTATGTTTTATTTCGATTATCATATGTTAGTATTAACGTACACAATCAAGCATACTTCTCTCAAGTCAGAATTTTCGAAAACACTCTTTTCAACCATTTTCAACAACAATATATTTTTTTCGATATTCTTCCCTTTCGATTTTTTTTCTTTTCGACATTTTTCCCTTTCGACCTTTTGACGGCCAACCGAAAAAAGCAACGATGCTTGTATATAAATGTAAACGCTTATTCATTCATATTCGTTTCATACATTTTAGACGATAGAAAGCTCGAGCTATGCAACTGTGTCTTCCTCTGCTATTGATCGTTGTTATCGCTGCCACGAATGGTGCGCCATGCGTCGCTTCGAAAATCATCACGCTGAGTCAATACAATGCGGTTCAGCTGAATTGGACGATAGCTCAGGTCCAAAACGAGCTGGGTGGATTGGGTACTCCTGTGAGTCAATCAGCTTTAATGACAATGGTCCAATACAATGGTTCGCCAATTGGCTCGGTAGCTACGTTTCTTTATTTCAATGGACTGCTCAATACTAAATCTCAAGTGTGACTGTGCTGAAAGCCTCCATTTGATTTTTCACGTATTTCAAAGTCCGAACATTTCCATTTCTTTCGACATATTTTAATCAAAGTACTAATAAATAATCATGACTGCTTTTTCATTTGACAGCTAAATTTTATATAATTAGAACTATGAAATATCAATTTGGGGTGTTTAATAGCAGATAAAAGAGATGTAATATCATTTTGATACAATAGTGACCGTGTATCACTTGCTCCTTTTTTTCCAGGAAAATTAGACATAATATTTCAACAAGAAATTGTTGTCACACTTTTTTGTCCCGATGTATAACATATCAGATTCTCGTTAAAACACGATCGGCAGTCGAACTCAATTGAAAGCAGATCAACTTATATGCCTATCATACAAATGAATCTGCTAGTCTGAACTTTTGCTTTTCAGCAAATGATTCGGTCGAAATAATTGTAAAGCATTGATATCTGTCCTTAATTAAGTAAAACAAATGCAGATATAATTTGCCCACTGCGTTTTGTGCTGTTTATTAATATATTGAAACACTCTTCAGGGCTCTGCATTTACAGAGAATAAACAATAAAGTTTATAAAAGAGGAAACATTAAAAATTTGACTGAGAAAATTGGATAAAGTTATAAGCTGAATTATGATCGAAGAGAAATGGGAAAGAAAAACATAACATTATGAGCAAGTCACTCATTCAAATTTTTCGCCCAACTTTCATGAACAGCTTCTTATTATTAATTCTATAATAGATGGATCTGGATGTGGGGTGTGGGTTGGAGTATTGTCATTAAGGCCATCCACGTCCATATCCTCAACAATATACAAACCTGCCAATATGTAAGGGTGGAGTGTGGGTGTGAACTAAAAGACAAGTGACACCCACACCCCTGACCAATGCCGTCAATAGCGAAGAGAACAATAAGACATTGTTCTGTGATCGAAGTTGTCAATGACTCAACCAATGTTGTTATCTCTCTCTCTCTCTCTTTCATACATCCATTGCACAATTTCCCGTCTATTCAAATTTAACTGACTGGTTTTAACTGATTTTTGTTCATGTGTTTTCTAATCAGTGTTTTTAATGATTAGCGTACGTGTACGCCAGCAGAGCGAAGTGTACGTACACTCTGTTTTTTGAGAATACACTTTGTTTTCCCATGAAGTACATTCTGAAAATAAAATTGTTGGCTTAGCAGGGTGTACGCGTACGCTGTGCTTCGAAATCCTATTAAAAATACTGTTTCTAATGTTTCGAAATGAAAGCTGAATACCACCAAGTTTTGATTTTGTTCTGATAGGATCAAGTAATAGGTGCTAACTTTATTTCCAAATAAAAAGAAAAGAAATGCAAAGAAGAAACGAAGAAAAACAAATCAAGGGGGCAATGAATCGGTTGGTGGATAGAATTTTAGTTTTTCAGCCAGTTGTCGGACTGCTTCTTCTTGTGTTGGTTGTTGTTGTTGTTGTTGTTGTTGTTGTTGTTGAGCAGGTGGTGGTGGTAAATTGACATTTGATTGTGTTGTATGACACTTTTTCGTCTTTTTTGACTTTTTATCGTTGAGAATGTATGATTCAACGGTGTTCACCATATTACCCAAGTTGAACAATGACGATATCGTATTTGCTTCAACTCCTGGTTCTGAATGAAACGACAAAATGAAAATAATGATCAATAAAAAGTATGTAGACCCTACCGTACTCATCATAAACTATTTGCGTTGCTGTTGTTGCTGCTGCTGCTGCTAATCGCGATCGTGCTCTGCCGACATTATCAAATACGCTTATATTTTCCGATGATGGTGCTGAATCAATAAGGAATATTTCTGGTTCATAAGACGTTGGCATCATTCACGATTCCATTCTTAATGAAAGCAAAGTACTATTTGACTGTAATTCATCTTCGTGTATTGAAGCCGTTTGGCGTTCTATCGGTGACCATGCTACAACAACAAAAATTGATTAAAAATGTAGAAAAAAAACTTACTTGAGAGGTTTTCACTCATATCGTTTAACATTGTTAATGAATAAAGGACATTTTTTATTATCGATGGTTTTAACAAATTTATGTCCACATGTCCCATTGTATTCACAACAGTCAGAGCCATATGGTTTCCCGTCATTTGTGCGGCTGCCATAGCCATAGCCGTATATTGTGTTCCATTTATTATAATTGAACACAACATACGAATATCGTTAGTAGTTTTCACTGCAAATCAAAGAAAAATCATATATTCACAAGCACGTGATTGTCTTGGATCTTACGCAAACTAACAGCTAGTTGATTCAGTGTACCACTTAATTCTGCCATAATATTATACGTGTTGAAGCCTTCAAATTTATTCGATACATCAACAAATGTTAAACCGATTAATTTTTGTAATTGTTCAGAAATATTTTTTCCGAAACTTTCTGGTGGTTTAATTCCTGTGCTCATGACCGTATCATTAACTGGCAATTCAAGTAGACGTGGTTCACAAGTTTTCAAGGAGGGATGTCATAATATCCACAACTTGGGTATCGACATGAATACCCAGATAGGATACCCAGTTGGATGGATATCTACACTCTAAAAAAAATTGGGTATTTGTTACTATCGGAAACTCTTTTAGGGTTTCCGAGCAATTAAAAAACCCTTTTCTAGGTTTCCGAGCTGTTCGGAAACCCTAAAAGAGTTTCCGATAGTAACAAATACCCAATTTTTTTTAGAGTGTATGTATCCTCAGAGCTGAGGAATTTGAGTGCATTTGGTGTAACGAGATGGGTATCTGTTTGTATGGATATCTATGGACTTCCGACGCATTTCCATCGGATCCGATAAAGTCCGATAAATCTTCCGCTAGGATCCGACAGCCGGATTGTTCGTCCTGGGCTTGCTTAAATGTATACATGAGTTATCCATACATTTCAAGTAACTCATGCACTAATGCGTAAGAATCCTACTAATAAACATCATCGAAAAGAAAGTTAGAAATACATCATATGAACATTTTTATCATTCAATCTATTTTATACATACTGCATCCCACCATTCCGATAGTTCCAACGAAATATTTTGGTGTTTATATACTTGACTCGAGCTTTATATATTATAATTTCATATATTACGCTATCTGCATATCGTGTATTTATATTGATATGAGCTATTTTAAATGAGATTCTTAAAGAAATTTTTGTGAGTAAAATAAAACGGATGTCCTATTCCTAATAATTATATAGTCATTGTTTTATTTTGAATAAGAAAAGTCAATCTTTCTACTACATACTAATGAATTCACAAAGAAAAAGCACATGATATTATAAGAATGTGAAAGCTAATCGATGAAATAATTTCCCAGGTCGATCAAAACAGACCACCGTAAACCGGCGTAACATTACCGTAAACGGTCGTTTTTCCATCGTATTCCGTCGTAAAACGACCGTTTTAAGGCGTTTTAACAGGGGCAGTATTACGGCCATACACGGACACCATATATCAACCGTAAAACCTCGTAAAGTCGGCGTAATATTATCGTATTCTATAGAACATACGGCCGTATTACTGCCCCTATTATACGGGAAAAATACGGCACGTAAAACGGGCCATATTTGTATCGTATGCGACTGTTTACTGATCGTTTTCTTCGACCGGGGTTGTTGCCTTTGTATTAGATTATTGCGAAGAGTAAGATTACTAATTAGACACGTTGTCTGCCCATTCCATTCAACATACAGAATAGAGGATAAATCATTGAATAATAATCTTCTGTTTTTCACTAATGCTGTAATATGTTGTAGCTGTTTTATTTTCTAAAACTCTATAATGAAAATCAAGCAGGTTCTTTATTCAAAATTTCAGATAAATAAGATTCAAGATAATACCTATTTGTTTGATCAAAATTTCTACAGTTGCGATAATGATTCTGATTCATAATAAAGGTCATAGAACGATAATAAAATTTCAAGCATTGATATATTTCATCGAAATTCTTAGTAATTTATTTCCAGTTAGTTTTCATAAATTTGTACATATTGAGATATTTATCTTGTATTTTAAATCTTTAGAGTCATTTGTTTTCATTTTGTAATAAAATAATTCATGTTTAATTATGCACGATGAATTATAAATGGTGTTTTTTTCTAATGATATAAATAATAATAGGTACCAATAGTAGCACCTATTATTTCAATGGCTGCTCCGCTACAAATCTGTAAATAGAATTATATATGAGAAACATTAGTAAATAAATATTTAAGTTTTGCGTACATATATTTTAATTAAAGATATTTGCTTTTCGCTTTCTTTCTTAAAATGAAAAATATACAAAATATGTACATTTTATATAAGAAAGAAGATATTGATTAGTACAAGTGCAAATTCATTTCGTGTGGCTTGTAGACAAGTTTGTAGAGAAGCAATATTGTTTGTTATCGGTATGAGACGACTTTGTAGAGCAGCAATTTCAGCTTCCACACGTTGGCTTCTTTCATGTTCAATTCGTTGAATTTCATGTATATTAGCAATAGCTGCTTCTAATGTTACATTTGCATCAGGATTTTGGTGGTCAACGATTCCACGAAATATTAATTGGTCATCATCAAGCGTATCCTAAAAATAGAGTTTACTCGAGATTAATAAATAAATTTAATTCAGTCATGCAAACTGTTGTAAACGTGAAAATTATTTGAACATTTTTAAACAAAAAAGCGTGCATTTTACATTTTATAACAGACTTTACCGTGACAGCCTCGCCAGATGCCGTAGAGTTATTGCTGCTCGTATCAGATGTTTACAGGTAAAAACAACAAAAACAATTGAATCTGAAGACATTTTTTAAGATAAATAGTAATAATTGTTTTTGTCTGTATAAAAGAACAATAATTTTTGAGCAAGTCGAAAAAAAGGCAAATAGTCAAATGTTCCACACATACAAGCATATAGGTACAACATTTAAAAAAGCTCTTCTCAAGCCTTTGTATAACGACACATGATCAGCACCTGTGTAAATGGAAAGTAGAGATTAATTATAATGTACTTGAATGATAACTGATAGAAAATGCGCAGTTTGTTAGAATAGATACTTTGTTTGAATTTAAATAGACATGCCAATAGCCATATTGTATGAAGAACAATGCTCTTTTTTTATAATGAAAAAGTGAACGAATTGGAAATAAATTTGATAGAGGCCGTTTCCTATCTAAATCTCATATAACCTAAGGGGTCAAACAGACTAGAAAAATTAATACTGAATTAAGCAACATGATTGGTTAATTCAGTTTTAATTCATCCTTTTAAGATGAATTATTGGTTAATACAGTATTAATTCGCGTAGTCTGTTTGACCCCTAAGTTATGAAAATGGTAACAGAAAGTGTGAATGATATGAACAGCAGGATTCCGAAATTTGCTGATTTTCTCACAAGAGCCTGGTGTCACCTTTTTTTAGTGCAAAATTTTCCTCGAATGAAGTGTTCAAGTTTTATTGAAATTAGTTCATCAAGAAATTGACAGTCGCTATGAGAGAGAGAGAATGAATTCATTAATTAATTGTGGATTACAATTTCAATTAGCTCCACATCTAAGGATGCTATTAACATATACCATAATCTAATTTGACTAACGAAAACAAAATAATTGCATATGAAACAGCGCAGTAAAAATGAAAACAAACCAAATGTGTTGTCCAACATTCCGACGATATATTTACTAGACCAGTACTTAATATATTTTGATCATTTTTATTGAAATATTCCCTAGATTTTTAATTAACAAGTTTGTCATTCATTTAGTTGTGCAATATAATGTATATTTTGCAAAATCTTTTCTATTCAAACTACGAAACTATATGTTCACACAAAAGATCTAGTTTGACAAAATGTTAATCTCTTACTACGTAGACTTTTACTTGCTCATTGTAACGAATCCAAATACTGACAGTTTTCTTGCAATTCACATAATGTTTACAAGTGTCAATAAACTTTACCGTATTTGAACTTGCATCGACTTGAATATATAAACCCAGTGAAAAGAAAGATATTTCTAAACGGAACGGCAAAGAACGCGTTCCAAAAAAACGGAAGCTCTTTTTTAAGAAAAGGAAACGTTCCGCAACAAATGGAAATCGTTCCCGAATGGAACGGACTAGAACGCATTCTATCATTTTTGGAGCGTATTCTTGGCCGTTTCGAAATGGAACAGTGAGGAATGCATTCTACCACTTTTGGAACGTTTTCTCTTCTTTAAAACTGTTAATCTTTATGATCATCTGGGCCATCATTAATATATGAATCTATAATTAGTCAAAAGACTGTTCCTGATGCAACATGACGAACTCTATCGAATGGCGTACTCCAATTCATTGTAACTGAAACCGTTATTAAAATAATAAATTTTCTAAATCGAATCTAATATCCCTAAAGTACAACCAAATGAAGGTTCCACTATTTCTCACATCAGTTTCAACCTGCTTTACTTCAGACCTTTCATTTTAGAAAGAAAATGTGGTTTAATTCGAAAAGAAAGCATTCATCCCTTCAGGGAATCCATTATTTTAAAGCCTCGTGGGAGAATGTAAAAGAAAGCTATCTCATTTCGATAGAATGTTATCTTAACCGTTGCGAAAGAGAATGAACTAGAGTAAATTCTACTCGTTCAAGAATGATTCAGAATGCTTTCTCTGCAAGTACGGAACGATTTCTCAGTACAGAAGAAAATATTCCGTACTAGTGTGGAACGGTAAAAAATGCGTTTCTTCAGATCGAGAATACTTCTTTCTGACTCTGAACGCATTCTCTACGTAGGAGATACGTTTCAATATCCGCATGAAACCATTCTATTCCGGTTTTTTTCGCAATATTTTTCATGGG
>OENM01002687.1:0-14799 GCA_900239745.1 Rotaria magnacalcarata
GTTAACTTCCGTTTCCAGCTGATAGAGTATTGATAATCTGCTGGATATATTCTTCACTGAGTTGATACATTATTGCCTTATGTTTGAATGAGCAACGGCCAATATCTAATACTCTTACTTCAGGGCATACAAGTTGTGCTGTTTGTTTCACAGGATCGAAGCCAATGAGTTTTACATGACGAAATCCTGATTGCCGTAACTTGTTCCATCGTTTGTATGCCTTTAGATTTTTAATCATAAAACAATGAATTTCACAGGGTATGAGTGTCTGAACGTGCCCTTCGGTGAGAGCTACCCCCACCTCACCCCCAACACTCCACCAAAGTTCTATTATTTATGAAACATCTGTTATACGTTTACATAAGAATGTGAGTGTGAGTGGATGTGGATCTTTGTCTTTCTCACACCCCGGAAAATATAACAACTCAGGAAAAAAACAAAAAATAAAGGATAATCACTCGAATGTGCAGAGAAAAACAGCAATGGAAGCTAGCTAAACAGTCAGCGGTAATAGAATGATCTCTATCGATGGCAACATTTCTAATTTTCGCTTTTTTCTTCTTCTTGACGTTCTTCGTGTAATCAACATTTTCCTAATAAATCTAAAAAATGATGACATAAATCATCGAAATATTGCATATTGCATAGTTATTGAATTTATTTTATTCAATGTTGTTATTTGTACATGTTTAATTAAGTTATTACCCTTAACAATTTCTAATATTTATCAATTCGCTAATAAACTAAATATTTAACATGAAATTCGATATCTAGATTCGATCATACTTTATTGGGTGCTTTTTGGTGAAATTGGAGTCGACGAAAACGAACTAATTCTTCTGCTAATACTTAGTTTTACTTATTAAGTTTGGATTTAATTCTTTAGAAAAGGAGACGGTTAACTATTTTTGACGTTCACTTTAACCATCATCATCCGTTTGATCTTGAAAATATTCTTCTAAGACTTCTAGAAACCGTCTTGCATTAGCACGGAATATTCTGCTCGATCTTCTTGGAATTCGGGTAATATTGAATATATATAATCGCTACCAAGTCTTAATAGTCTATGATCAACTTGATCTGGTAAATGGACATCACGGATTTTATCCTGATAACATCCATGCTATTTTTGCATGAGTATATAATCATAAAATATTCCAATCCATAATATTTCTGTTGGAAATACATAATTTTATCATTTTCCGATTTTCATTACTTGTATACAGCTGATATTGCAATACATTATTGTACACATCTACAAATGTCATTAGCAGTGCATTTGGCAATGCTATAACTAGTGTAGGATCAACTCGATTCGTAGTAAGATCGTCAACTAAATAAAAATTGAATGGTTGTATGTAAATAGTTTCTATCGAAGTTAATATCGTCAATAGTTTTCATCTAGAAAAATGAAATAGAAAACAGGTTCTTATGTTCGAAAATAGTTTTCTGATAAAAAATACACAGGTTTCATGCTTTCTCAAACGTTTTTCGAGTTAACTTCGATTGTTTATTAGTTCGATATTGTTCACCTAATTTCGCGTAATGATCCATCAGATCAGATGCTAAGCAATAACGAAGATCATTTCGATTTGATATTAAATTGTTATCTTTATTTTTTGATTCTCCATAACGATAAATATATTTAACATTCGACAATTGACGAACAAGGCCTATAGTTGATTCTTCGTAATTATTATAAATGATAATAAATAGATCAGTAATTTTATTTTCATTAGCTAAAAACAAGTCGAAGCTCTTAAAATCACCAAAAGTGACATTTGACGAAAAATAATCTTCGAAATCCTCTTGAATACACTTCACATCTTCTTCATAATTTTTTGTATTTGATGTTAACCAAATTAATTTCGTTTCAATACTGTCAGATGTTTTCTTCAAAATAGATGTTCTCGTTGAAAATCTCTCATTTACTTGTTTTAATTTAGTATAAATGCGATTTATTTGTTTCGTTTGTTCGTCTGCTTTAGTCAAATTATTATTTTAAATATATATTCATCAGAGATGCGACGATAATTTTGAATGATTTCATCAACTAAGCGACATATTAATTTGCCAATATTTACAAATCGTTGTTGATCACTATTATTTTTATCATTGCTTTTATCGAAAAGGAAAATTTTACAACCTTCTGATTTTGTTTTTATCGAAGATATCAATTGTGCAGTTGTAAAAATACAAATTGACTTTGTAGTCCACCCAGAAAAATCAGTAGTTGATATATTATGCATAATTGGTATAAGATCCGATGGCATAGAACAAAGAGTATTTAAGACAGCGAGGGGAAATACAGACATATGTGGTAACAAATTCACAAAAACAAATGAAACATTATTGAGTGTGGGTACTTCTTCTCTCCACACCCTGAAAATTCTTTTGTTTTTCATTTGCCATTTTTACGCTATTATAAACTAACATTCTAAATATTACATAAACTTCATTCTTTTTATTGTTGAATGAGAAACTAACATGTAAAAATAAAATTAATCTGATTCAAAATATTTTATAAGAATAAAATAAAAATGTAATGTGCTTTTCGTTTGCATGATGAACGGAAAAAAGCTTCTTTTTTTCTGTTCTATTAAAAAACAAAATCATTGTTGTTCGTACTATCGTTCATGTGTAACTATGAATTACGAAAGACATCATACGACCAAGAAAATGGCATTAACGAAATGTGCGCATGACGACACTAAAGTGTGTGACAACAAACGAAACATTGTTTGAATATGTATATGTATGTATTTGTCCTCGTGAATGGCTGCAAGGAATACTGTTGCTGATAGTAAGCGTTTTGCCTTTGGCTCACTTAATAAAGATCCTGATCTATATTTTATTCCAACAAATGAGTCTGGAAGTTAGAGTAGCTGCCTAAGTCGAGTTCGAATATAAATGGAGAAAAGAAAAAGTTAAACTAAAACAAAATCTAGGAATAGATTTAGTTTTAGTTTAACTTTCAGATATATACGACATATGAATACATATATACCTTCACCCGCACCCACATTTGAGCACTCCTCCATGGTATACATCACCTACACTCACACTCAAAGTATCCAGGGTACCCCCCCCCATACCCTTTCCTGGTACCCCTTCTACCCACCTCTCAGTAGCACCGCCACCCACCGTTATCCCTTAGTCCCCACACCCACTCCATCTTGAACTAAATCTATTTCTATCACTGATTTTCGAATTGATGCCATGCAGTTGATGTCTATTTATATTCGAATTCGAACTAGGCATCTCATGGGAAGTAATATTTCATCACGAACTGTACAATCAACTCATGATAACACTACGCACAGAAGCCACAACTCCAGCACGACGTGTTGTTGTTATACGTAATACAAAAAATCCTCAAAGTGTTCAAGGACCTGTAGACTTAGGTGAACTCGGAAGATTTATATCTGATGAAAATCCTCCAGCGATTACCGACGGTGTAAGCGTTTTATTTAATCAATAGAACCCTTCATTTCACATAAAAGAAATTATATATATATTGTAGAGTAAATCAGTTTATGTGATTCGGCGACCTATTGGATCAGAATCATCATTAAGACCACCACCAGCAGATGAATTGCATCGAACAGTTCCAGAGCCAATAACTACTACTCATTTACAACATGTACGTACCCCAACTCCTCCAAATGAGACTGCTACTTCATTTGATCAACCTCGATCACCAAGTCCACATCATTCACCGTCCATAAAACCAAAAAGTTCTAAGCCCAATACGACGTCACAAACACAAACTGAAAAATCGTCAGGCTATATACCCTATCTAAGACCGCCGAGATCAAAAGTTCGAACGGTATCTCTAGCTCCTATACAAACAACAAGTTATAAACGTAGTACATCATCAACACAACCTGAAAATTTTTCAGGTTTTGTACCCTATCTGAGACTACCAAGAATTCGAACACCAAGTCCAACTCCTATACGAACAACAAATTCAAAGCGTTCTATATCACCTTCACGGACTGAAAATTTTCAAGGCTTTGTACCCTATCTGAGACGTTCAAGATCGAAAATTACAGCACATTAAATAAAAACAGGCTGACCTATCTATGCTGGAAGAATAGATAAAAGTCAATCTGCTATTCTCCATTATTGTGCTTGATATAAAGAATTATTAAAGAAATGCAGAGTTTAATTTGTCGACGCGTTTCGTGTTATTTATTAAAATTTTAAAACACTCATCAGGGCTCTCCAATACAATTATTTTAAAGCACAACGAAAATACAAAGTTTTAAAATCGAATACTAGAAATTCAGAACATTCGAAAACAAAGTAGAATTAAAAAACAAATAGATTCACACGAAAAAGTTTCATTTTTAAAAATGAATTCAAAAATAATGTTATAAAATGTAGAATTTGTTTGTAATGTTGATATATATCATTATATCACAAAAGAAAGTGATTATCAATCTAGTCGCAATCTAAACATCTGTTGCGCTGTATACTATGTATACGTTTCAGGTCTGATAAACAACATCGACTAAGAAATTAACAGCTATAGGAAAGAACTTGACGAGAAGAAAAGTTAAATTTGATGCAAATGACGATAGTGATAGAGAATAATAGATCGACTTTGTGAATCACGAACAATACGTGGCGAAGTAGGCATGAAATAACACGTATGTGAATTATACAAACAAACAGAGAGAGAGAGCGAATACATTAGAACAGTAGAATATACAGAGAAGAAGGTTTACCCTAGTTTGGTCGAAAGAAAAAATATCGAAAGATAAAAATGTCGATAGAAAAAATGTCGAAACGGAATAGAGAGCGCCACCTATGCATCATTTTTCCTTTCGACATTTTTTCTTTCGACATTTTTACCTTTCGACATTTTTACTTTCGACCAAACTAGGGTAAACCTTCAGAGAAAGTAACATAGATGCAGTTTCGATGTGAATAAAGATAAAACTATTAATTGTCGATAAACTTCTTAAAATATCATTCTGAGAAATTGGAGAAGTTCAATAGACAGGCATTTTGCAGTTCAACGAGGACAAATACACATTAGTACGCTTTTAACTTTAATATTGTGAATTTACGCATCATTGTATTCCGTAAGAGATATTAATTGAAGAAGTGATGGATTTGGTTGTAGAGTATATAATGTGAAATTCATGTATTATTTTATCTCTACGGACATAGAAAGCTATCGATACGCATACAGATTACTCAGGAAAATGTTATTGAACTGCGGTATATAAATAAACGGTCTAGAACACTACGCCGCTTCGGTCGGCACTAAAAAATCTAGAAACCAATTTTCAAAATATTTACGTTTTTTTTCAGGGTTAAATGAATTCGTATAAAATTGGTCCGAAAGTCCGGCCCGAAAATTCCGTGGGCCAAAATCCGGTCTCCCGAAGATATACATACAGCGAGAAACACTTGAGTTTAAGTAGAGTACTCTATAAAAAAAAGACCAAAATAGAAAAAATACTCAGTAAAACCACATAAATCTTTTACTCAATGATAAATTGAATCAATTACATGCTTCTCGATGCGATATCTCAGATTATAAAATCAAAATTGTATTCAAGATCGAGACTGATTTCTTTTTCATCAATTAATCCTCTGGTCTACTAGTCACTTCTCTATTACTAAGTAAAAGACTCCTGGATCAAAAATATTCCCATACTTTCTGAAAAGATCAGTTGTTGATATCTAAGTTGCATAAATAATATGAAAAACAGCTACTCTTTTTTTGGATTGTCTGAAGCATTAAAGTACAATAACTAATATCCAAACGATTAAATATTGAAAAAAGACTCAAAAGTAATCAACAACATATAAATGAGTGAGATACGTAACATGCGATGCGAAAGTCTTGGCAAAAATGTCAAACTCTGCTAGATCGTCTTAATGATTTACAAAGCAACGAATTTCTTTTTCTGTTGAAAAGAGCCATGTCTGAACTACCAAACTTGTATGAGACATATTTTTCTAGAACGAACCTGGAACGAATGAAAAGCCACATTTATGCAACTTGAAAAACCTGTATTTCTCTAGGTAAATCGATCAAATTTGAATAAATAAGAGCCGAAAATGTAACGTATCAAAAGCTCTGCTGATATCAACTTTGACAAAAAATTTTTGGATCTATTTTTGACTCATGTTTCAAAATAGTTTGCAACATGAAACTTTTGCAAGATTCATCAGTGTACCAGAATATCAGCCGCCATCTCCGAAAATCATCCATGAACTGAATTCTTTTTTCGATACTTAGTCGAAATAAGTTTCATCGTAAAATTTAAGTCGAAAGAAAACAATTGAAAAAATATATTTTATCGTTGTAAACCGATCAAATTACTTAGGCTTCTCCAGAAAAAACTTCATTCGGTACAAATATCAAGAGTAAATTTAAATTCCAATACACCGCCAGGAAGTGTACCTTGATACTACAAAGATCATCACTAAATACGTTTTCTCATTTATCTTCTGTTTAAAAGAAAACTAATAGTAAACAGACAATAATGTTGCCAATAGTGTAGTTGCAAGAACTTTTTATAGGTTTGTTTTTTGCTTTTTCTGTTTCAGGTTCATTCTGGAAAAATATGTCTCGTACGAAATTTGTAGTTGAGACATTGCTTTCTCTACCAAAAAAATAATTTTCTTGCTTCAGACGTCATTATGACGGATTAACAGTTTAATATTTTTGCATCGCAGGTTATGTGAAAAAATAGGTAACAGTTCATTTTCGTATTTGCTCGAGGGAATCAATGACTAGACGATGAATGAGCAATTTTTTATAGGAATTTCAACATAATTACATCGCTTTTTACCGCATTAATTTTGATTTTTGATGGATTAACTCTCATCAATACTGGATCATATATGTAATCAAGATTGACAACAAATGTATGTAATTGAGTAAGACGACCATCAAGTAGATAACGACAATCGTCAAAATCGTTCATTTTAATATTTAGATGAACAATACTGGACGAAGAAAATGTAGTAGAAGGTAAATCGCCAAGAAATGGTCGTCGAAAGAAATAGTTGTCCTTGACACCCAAATCCAAATATTTTAGGTTTGCTATCAAGGTGACAATACAATTATAAATATCAGTTAGTAATTGCAGCCTTGATTCATTCCGAATTTCGTCACTAATTTTTACACTTATATGTGTTATTTGGTCTTTGAAGGTGTGAATAAATGAAGACTTTTCTAAAAATATACAACAAGCATAAGAAATTTTCCTATTAATTAAATATCGAGTGGTCAAGNGACATACTAAAGAAAATATTAGGAGCCATGTTGAATTCGAGATAGACAATAGTAATGCTGCGTAAGTTAGGATAATAGCTAGCATGATAAGTACGCTGTAAAAAACATGCTTGAATAGTAAGACGCTCCATTCTCTTTTGAATTCAAGGTAATATCGATCAAGTATAGCTTTATTTCTTGAATCATCCGCTTTATCAAATGATATCATCGTTAGACCAATAGATCGAATGAAAGTAACATCACATGCCACGTTATCGAGTTTTTTTATTAACACCCACAAGTGAATATAATACATCAAAATTATGTAGTTTTTTGAAAATAATTAGTAACCAAAATTTCATCAGGTAGATCAACAATCTTAACAATTGAATTATTCATGCTTTTTATAATGTTGATTTTTCATAATAGCCAAAACACAAATAGCTGCTAGTCAATAAAGTTCAATCATTATACATGTTTTCTTCGCCGTCCACAATGACAATGCTGAAGTATTACATTATAAATATTGAATTCTAGTCTTGAAAGTTCGCTCATGAATGGATGAATCAATTTTGTCCGTTCGTTCATATAGAGTTGATCGAAGTAAGTACAGAGAGAAAAACAATGGCCTCTCATTAATTGGCTACGTGTGATTACATACATAAAATTAAAATAAAACTCGGATTTTGAAGATTTTTATCGAACTGATAAAAATCATCGTTGTATGTATCTATTTATGTATTGTTGTACACTCGCTTTGAATAGAAATAAAATAAACCATAAATACTGTAAAAACTCCCGTCTTTCATAGATATACAAGCTTTCATGCTGTTCAATAGCTAAAAATCATCATATATTTCTCAATCATCCCAACAGTTGCCTTATTATGAACGTTAACAATTCAAGATTGTGGTGTTTATATTGAAAAATTTCTATGGTATCAAATCTAACATTTTCAAATTTAAAACAGATGTTCTGCAATCCTTTGTCAGCTTTTTGAGAATATCATATAGCTACATTTCTTATCAAGTGGTTAGTCGTATTGCAAGTCTTTATTAATTTTTGTTTATTAATCTTTCTTTATACATTTTGTCCCTATTTGACTTTGCTCGGCTGAATGATGTTTCGATGATATTCTTTCTCAGTATGATAGACGAATAGATACGAGAACCATTTGAAAACCATGTTTTATCATAGAATTGCATTTCTCATCGTGATTATTATTACTCAATATGAGTGGTTAACAAATGAATATATTTATGGAAAATTATTCAAATTTCGATAATCAACCTAGATGAATTCATCTGAAACAGAGCTGGGCAAGTCAAGTCAAAAATGCCCCAAGTCAAGTCAAGTCAAGTCTGACTTGACTTGACTTGACTTGAAAAATTTTTTTCAAGTCAAGTCAAGCCAAAGTCAGATCAAGTCAAGTCAAACCAGTCAAGTCAAACCAGTCAAGTCAAACCAGCCAAGTCAAGTCTTGACTTAACATAATAAAAAAAAAACAATTTTCTATTTTTGGACGAATTTACTGTTTTCTATGAATTTTCCAGATTTTTAAATTTTAAATTTTGTGATCTTTGATTGTGTGATTTTTTAATGTTGAGTGAGAATACACCACGGTCAGGAAACAATAAAATAGAAAATTTATTTATCTGTGTAAATATAATGCGCACAGAACAACAAAAGAAAAGAACATCAATTGTTGCAAGATAAGTACAATTGGAATCCAATTACACATATCTTGTAACAATTAGTTTTCTTTTCTTTCTTATCTGTTCTGCACGCGGCACTGTAACAATCGATAAGTGCTATACAGAGTTGGGCAAGTCAAGTCAAGTCAAGTCAGACTTGACTTGACTTGACTTGAAAAATTTTTTTTATACAGTTGACTTGACTTGACTTGGGTGAAAAAATTTTTTGACTTGACTTGTGACTTGGAAAATCTCTGACTTGCCCAGCTCTGGTCTGAAAAAGGTTAATGTAATTATTCAACCGAAGTCAAACCAACCATCTGCTAGATTTTATGAAAAAATAATTGATTAAATAACATGTATATAATTTATGAAGTTTCTGAATAAATGAGACTTGTGTCTTTTAGGAAAGATTTTTGAAAAGAAAAGATTGTCTCATGTCTCTTGCTAAAACGCCAAGAAAAAATTTTCCTCTCCATTTTTGATGTTGGTGGATACAATAACAATAATATTAAAAACAGCAGATGAAAAATTTAATTATATTTTTGCTTGATTTTATTTATCGAATAAATTGGTTCACTATCTTGGTGACTAATCCGGATCATTGAACACATTCAGTGGTTTAAAAACCTGCGAAGAACCATCTTATGAAGATTTTCTTTCTCATAATCGATATTACTCAAAATACCATATGCAGTAGAAATTCTAGTTAAAATAAGATTAGATACAATATTCTTACTAGATTAACTACTAACAATGAATTCACCGGATTTTTTTGTCTCATCCAAAAATCCGGTGAATTTTCGATCCAAACTCGAAGTCACACGGAGACAAGAAACAGATTCGATTCGAACTGAAGGATCATTCGAGTTTTTGGTCATACGTCCTCCTTAATTCTTATAAAAAGCATATTTTTATGAATAACTTTAGCTCATTGTGCAAGGCTCACCAGAAGACTACAAATGTTTTCTATTGAGTATCATATTTTAATGAGAATTCCTGATGCTAAGCATTACCTAGTGTTTTAACTATTTCACAAAAATATAGCTCTTTACAAGAGGATTAATGAGACAAATTTGATTCAGGCCCAAAAACTTTGATCTCCTATTAGCAATATTTGAACATTTTATCAAAGATGATATCGATGAACGACAAAAGGATTGCGAATTGTATTTTAGATGAATATTTTCATGGATAGTCAATGACAAGAAATGCATAGCTATCAGAAAGTTGTTTTGTATGTAGAACTTGTTGTGGTAATTATGAAATATATGAGTTTACTAATCATTGAATTATTCGAATCCCTTGAATTCAATGGATACAGATAAATTTGCGAAATGTTACATAATTGCTTGAGTTTATTTTTACTATCTGATTATCTTTATTCTAAAGCAAACAGCATCGGCAGTTCGATGGTAGTCACTGAAGAATAAATCTATCGTCGAATAAACTTAAGCCTCAATCCTCACAATCGAACAGAAAAAGTTGCTTATATTTTAACTCCATATTTTTTTGTCTTTTCTTATAATTTGATTTCTCAAACGTCTTACTGGTTTTTCTTATACGATATAAATAGCGAAATACGACACGAAAACTCAGACATACGAAATAACAGATATGCGACACTGATAACAATTGTTTTTATTCTAATTAAACACTGCAAAACGAATGAGTTCAATTAACGACAAAACAATTCACGCAGTGACACATCTATCAAAGTTGATCGCTGTTGATATTTATCGTTGAGAGTATGTTGGTAAATATTGCATTTCTGCACATGAATATGTTTTACCAGAGAATCACGCATTGATAGTTTCAATGTTCGGTAAATGAGATTAGCTACGATAGTCTAGATTTCCATCCAACTATGAAAATCAGAGATAGAAACGATTGAAAAATGGTAAGTCGCTCTGATATGATCGACGGAAGTCCGATCAAAAACGATTAACAAACGGCGAAAATAATGGTGAATTTATTTTAAAGAAACAACTTTTTAGAAGAGATACTTCAGATATGAAATAGTTGAGAGGCGCGTATAAGAAACACTCAACATAATAAATCTGTTTTCAAAGAATCTCAGCACAAATGGTGACCAAAACTTAAATTTGGGGTGCTGATGTACAAATTCTGACAGAAAAAGATGTGACATATTCGCTTCTACGATCAAAAGTAGTGCAGTATTGATACTATTGTTGTTTAAAGACAAGATGCATAGATCGATCAAAGTAATTTAACTTCTTGTGGACATGGATGTATATGAAGATGGAAGCGAAGGTAACCATTTTTTATTTATCCTCACTCCACCAACATCCGTACACTTCCAGTATTATGATCTCAGTGAATTTCTCATTCAACAGAAGGTGTGCTTGTGGATGCCACTTTTGCACTACAAATAAATGTAAAAATACCATAATATCTGCGTATATCATAGTTCCACGTTCATCAGCCATCTTAACTAGTGTTTAAGTGTGTGCATCGTATTCATATCGAACAGTCTAGCGCACAACCGGTTTCGTCATATAATATTTTTTCATGCATTGTTCGATGACGCTTCATTTTCAATTAACCATTGAGGGTGTGGGTGTAGAAAAAAAAAGATATACGCACACAACACCGACACTCATACCCACACCCAAAAAAGAACCTGTTACAATATTTGATTTGTTAATTTGATTAACTATAGAAAATTATTTTTCTGTTATTAAAAATAAATGAGAAAGTCTGCAAAGAATCATATGAAGTGTCCATGAAATCTTAATGATACTACTACAATAAGTGTCGTTGAATTGTTTTTTCAAAACAGATAATCAAGAAGAAAAAGAAACTATAGAAAGAATAATGAGAATATTTCCATAAGAATAAACTATGATTGAATAAATCTAACACTAGTCGATGTTTTTTGAACCTATTGTTTCCAGATTCCTGATCAGTCAGGAAAGAAAAGATTTTCGTACAACCTATAAGAAAAGTATCACGGAATACTTTTCTGTACAAGTACATATATATGATGGCTTTGACATTATTTATTTATTTCTTTGCGATGATAATTAAAAAGTTAATATGCTAAGAGTGAGTGAGGATGAATGCGTCGAAGAATAATCGTAAAAAATAGATGAGATTAAGCCCACTCGTATAAGTAATGAGTGTGAATATTTGAGTGAAGGTAGGCATGTGGATCTGAATGAATACAGGTTAGAATGTCCTTGCAAAAATGTCATTTACGAAATATCGCCGGAATTTGGTCCTCGAAAAAAAAATGTCCCTGAAATCTCGTCCTTGAAAAAATGTCCGGCAGCATAAATGTCCTTCGTATGAAAATGATCCTCGCGGTTAGAGATGCACCAATTCCTATTCCAACCAATTTCGTTCAACTCTAAAAATTGAAATTGCTCAGAATTGAAATCGGTGTATCTTATCCCTATTCATCGTAAAGGGTGAGTGTGCGGTGTGGTTTTGGGTCTGGTATTACTATATTCTTGTTCACAGTTACACCGCACACTCACAACTCATATCCACACCCCACACCCAGGGGAACAATCATATACTAAGACCTGTCAAGATTCAGAATCCGATCTTGTAAGATCAAACAAAAAATCGTCGTACATAAATCTTAGATCGGCACGTACCATAATATTCGTGAAAGATCTTAATATTACATAAGATTTTCTAAAATCTTGTAGTCATATCTTACAATACAGCAAGATCTTTCAAGAATCTGATGGTACGAACTGATGGAAGATTCTACAAACAACGATTTTTTTATATGATCTTATCTGGTGTTCAAGATCTTACGCCAGATTTTTAGACTTGTGCAGCCATACTCTCGCACACATCCAACGATCAAAGTCCAGAATTGCTGAACAACGAATTAAACAATTATATGATCGGTTCAGCAATACCCAGATTACACAGCGAGATCTATTATACAGATTTTCTTTTTTGTCGCGAATGAAAAATAAGATGAAATTTAATCCACTATAATAAACTAAACTGCATTTCTAACATTATCGACTACCATTGCTTTTATTTTACTGAAAGGACATTTTGATCATGGAGGACATTTAATCGAAGGACTAAATCAGAAAGGACCATTTGCCGAGGATATTTTTTACCACGGACATTTTGCCTACAGGACTTCTTTCCAAGGACCAAATCTCGGGGACATTTCGTAAAGGACATTTTTGCAAGGACGTTCTAGACTGTTGCCATCTGAATTTAGAAGAATGTAGATGTGACGATGACAGTGAAGGATACAGATAACATCATCACTCAGTCACTCTTGTTCACACATCGTACGCTAATGGCATTACCGCTCTCCCACAATCGCGTACAGTAAGGTACAGCTGCCCACAATTCACCACTACTTACTCTAAAATGACCAGAATCATGCAACAATTATATGAATACAAGGATTTAATAAAAAAAGAACTTTAGACAAGTATATTGTCAAGCGAGTCACTTGTCTTATCAAGGAAGACTAGGTCTAAATGAATCGTGCTCGATATTGAAGAAAAACAAAAATCTGTCAAAAATGTCGATTAGTATCATTATTTAATCTTTTCAGTTATTATTAGATCATACTTTCATTTGAAGTTCAAATGTTCGCATAAACTATTGATCAAGTCACCATGATTTTATTTCGAATAAGACAATGAAAAGAAATCTTTTTCCAGTTATACTTGTATCTTTCACAAGAAAATCGACGTTACCAACAGAACTGAACAATTCAGACATTTTTCAAGTCAATCAAGTGACGTGACAATTGATTTGAATTTCTCTCGTCTTAGTCAGGGTGGGTGTGGGTGTGTTATTTTGTTCTTCTAACCTACACCCACACTCTCAAGAGTCACCAAAATATTCAGCATCAAAATTAAAGTATCAATGAGTTTTCAAATCTGATCAATTGTCGGCTCATCGAAAGCAATTTAAATATTTAGCCTTCGGATGATAAGCGAGATGAGCAATTAGACTGTTTTTCAGTATCTAAAATAAAACGAGAAAAAAAAGAAACTTATTTATTTTGGAATTGAGTAAACGCTAAAATGTAACACAAAAATTTAAAGGTTATTATGATTGGAAGAATGGTTTAACATGTTCTCTCGCAAATGAATCTGGGAAAATACATCTGTACTTTGCAAAATATAATTAATATAAAGCAAAACAAACCAACAGTTGCTATTCGTCTAACCCTGAAGAAAAATAAAAAGAGAAGAAATTGTTGGTGATAACTACTCAAAATGAGCCTTGAGCTTTTACATACTAATTGAATGCAATGAATGCAGGTGTTTTATTAATTCTTATTTTACACGGAAATTTTCTTGCTCAGATATAAATTATTGTCTTGACGAGAACTGAGAAAAATGAATTGTTTAAACTTAGTGTAACCTAGCTATGAAAATCTGAGGAAAAAACTGATTGACACTTCTCGTACACTGATCTGATAGAAAACGAGAACGTTGCTCAAGAGAATTGTCCATCCTTAAAGATAACCTGTATAGATAAATGAAAACGCAGCAAAAAATGTTTTACTAACACTACCTCATTACAAAATGTCAGTTTTTGTAGAAAAGAAACCTTTTTTTTTAAGTATGTAGATGTTTATCTTTTCGTCATAGAAACGTCATCATTCAGCACTTGACTCACCTACGGATGTAGGTCAGACAAACAAAATTCAAGATGGCAATTTCCAATGACTTCGTATTGATATTGGCTGTTAGTCTTTTGCTAAGAAAAAGTAGTCGAGCAGTAATGCTGCATACAAAATAACCAGGGGAAAATCGTCATTTCTACTGAAAGAAATGGATGAGAGTAATAAATAATGTTATGGAAAGTTTCGGTGTTAATTTTAACTACAATAGTTGC
>OENM01002688.1:0-14796 GCA_900239745.1 Rotaria magnacalcarata
TTGGCTTGGTATTATTCCTCATATATTGATGTTTATCTTTGGTTTTCTTACCTTCATGAATATTCGACGAACCAAACGACGCATAGCCAATAAGCCATCGGAAAATACAGGTTCAGTAGTCGAACCTCAACGATGACAAGAAAAAACCGACACACAATTAATTGTTGTAAGTAGTTTAATAATAAAAACGAAAAACTCAGGTGCACGTCGAGTTTTTAAATCAGACGTTACTGTTTTGTTTTGTATATAGATGACGTTCTTTCAAGTTGGATTCAGTGAATTATTAATTTTAACGCGTATGATTTATTACGCATACTATGTTCTTGCGCCTCCACTAACTGGTTACAACAAACTTGTTGGTTCATTCTTAATGTCATTCGCTGCATTGGTTTACTATGCTAACTATTGCAAGTCCTTTTATGTTTATGCATTGTCGAGTCATTTGTTTCGTTCTGTACTCACGGATACAGAGTTGGGCAAGCACGGACTTTTTCAAGTACGAGTACGAGTACTTCGAGCTTTTTTCCCAGCTCTGCATGGATAGAATAAAATTCTTTCTACGAAAAGCTCTCGGTCGATATAATCCAGCATTAGCTTTAGAATGAAGCGTTACTCGTAACGGTGCAACGATGACAAATTTACATCGATGACAGTTCATTGAATTATAGACGCATTCTAAATAGACATTTATATAAAAATGTGAAGTTCTGTAAAATTATATTTTAATAAATCTTTTAGTTGTTGTCATTTTTTGTTTGAATTATCTTGTGTTATTGTTAGTGTTGACAAACATAAATAAATTTAGACATACACACACTCGACTTATGCATTGCTACCTTAATAACAAAAAACTCACATGGTAAAATAATATTTTGTCCATTCTCTCTTTCGTTGGTTTATTTAGTTATAATGCACATGTATGTTTTGACCAATCAGTTATGATGTAGATGATGAATGTGTGTAGAAGAAAAAAGAGAACTGAACGAGGAAGGTTGTCTGTTGTCAAAGTAACACCATCAAGAATGGTTTCTTTTTGTCAATAGAATGCATACTTGATTAATATACGATGAAATACTAAATAAAATAAAAAACAAACGAAAGGCAATGGTTTTAGATTCCATTCAAATGTCGATAGCTAAAAGTCTTCTAGAAAATCTCTCTGACGACGATTTACGGGGTTTAATGAAATCGTTTTTAAAATCGCTTGATCCAGTTTTATTGAAAGCTGCACGACGAGGATCAACAAATATAACATTCACCGATGAACAACTTATTCATTCATTATCATCGACAGCCAATGATATTGCTCATAAGTTCGTTTAAATATTCGTTATATAATGAATTATTTATAATTGTTTAAATTTATTTTAGTTCAGAACTATTGCATCGTCTACATTTTATTATTGATGATGCATTTGGTGATATGATCGATAAAGAAATCGAACGTTCAATGATTTCGAATAAATCGATAAAAAAACAAAAAAAACAAGTAAATAAAACAAAATTAGAACATGAAGGTGCATCAGCTATAAGTCAAACGTTAGCTGAAACACGAGAGCTCGCATCGTTTCGCACTGATGTATTGCGACGGCTTCATTTAACACTGGGTGATTTAGTTGAAAATTTCAATGAAGAATTTCCATTAAGTTTAACATCATCAACATCGTTGGGTATTGCATCTGATACATTAATATCCGACAATCGAACCATAATTGGCACATCGATTGAGCTCAGTGAAATAGTTGAGCATCGTCATTCAGCTACGGGTGGTGGTTCTTCATCGTATAATGTTAGTTATGGAAGTGATTCTGAAACATCATATACCAATGGTTCCAGTGGACGACATGTACGTTTTGAAAAAGGAACTCCTCCAAACAAGAGTTTTGTTTTATCATTTTTTAGAAAAGCTTCATGTTTTTTGATGATAATCATCTACGAACAGTAGCCGATAATTTATCACCAACAAAACCGGAAAAAGTAATTTATAGAAAAAATACATTGTAATTTATGAAGATCATGTCTTTGTTTCTACACAGGCTCGTTGTCGTGCATTAAATGATCTATTAAATTATGCTCCCAATGAAGCTATTTCAATTGGAAGTTGGAAAATACTTTGTCCAAATTTAATTCTTGCATTAGGTGATACAAAGCAAGAAATAGCTGTAAGATTTGTTTAAAATAATATCTTTAAACTTCAGAAAAATATTCTATTTAAGATGGCTTGTCTTACACTACATTCACGTTTATTGGCAGCAGGGAATATCAGTGTCGTATGTGAAACTCTCACTAATCTTGGTAGATAATTGAAGATATTTATATTTTGTAAATTATTGTAATTTTGCTTGTTTTTTTTTTAAAGTTGAACACTTAGTACAATGGTTTTCTTCAATGGCCGTCATTGAATTACAGCCGAATGCGATTTCACTTGATATTTTGAATCCAACCGTTGAAATGAAATTGAAACAAGTAAAGAAAATTAATAAAAATCAAACAACTTTTTTTAAAAGCTTTTCTTCGTACATTCAGATTCGTCTAATAGTTGAATTTCTTCAAGAAACAACAAAATATTGGATGCGATATTCAGAAAAGTTGTTTTTTTTTGTTTATTAAATATTTCGTTTAAAAATTTTAGTCGAATCATTTAGTCATGTTGAACATATCATCAATGAAACGATACGACTATTCTCTTTCGGCTCAGTACCATGCGAACCAAATACTGGACGAATACTTCCACTTCATTTTTTAGCATTACTTGATCCGGAAGCTAATTGGTTTCGTACATGGATGGTACGTAATTTGAATTATAGTCTCTTTCTTATCGCGGCAATGACTTCAGGCAAGACAATATCTGTGAACAAACCCGAATATTACTTTCTAAGAGTATTTTAACTGTGAAAGATTACTTAATACAGTATGATTAAATTCTTACATATTTTTAAATAGCATTGAAACTATCTATGGTCTTTTCTCTAAACAAAAAATATAGTTTTTGTTAAACAAATATTTGCGGTAAATTGATCGCAATGATCAATGAGACTATGGAAATTTTAAAGATTAACAACGTTCTCCTCCTCTTGAATGATGAATATCAAAATAGGGAATCCCCCATTCATTATGAATCAGTGTTTGTCCGAGCAATCCGGTACAGCATTGTATCATGAAACAGAAGAAAATCAATGTTCAGATATTGATTGATTGTAATAACTGAGATTCGAGAGGAAAACACCTTTGCCGAACATTGTATTTAAAACTATTGAAATTCATTCAATCTTTTTCTCTCTATGTACAGCATGCTACTTACAGTCGAGCATATTTACTTCGTTCATTATCAAATAAGAAAAATCTAGTGAGTATTATCTTATTTTCTTTTTCTAAAAATTCAAATTCATCGAAAATATATTCTTGCTTAATCTAGTTAGTAAATGCATACCAATCAATTGTAAATTACGCTCATACACATACTCAACAAATGCATATGGCAAATGACGGAAATGATAATTCATTATATTCCTCAGGCATACGAAGAAGACCCATTGGTAAAATTTTCTCTTGTTTTTCCTTTCTAAACCAACACAATTTAAACATTATTATCTAGGCACTGCTTCATCTGATGGTAGTATTCGTTCCATGATGACATCAAATAATGGACCACCATTAGCAACTTCATTTCTCTCAAGTCTTGTACCAACACCACCGATATCTATTCCACCGCCAGCTCCTCCGCCACCTGTTGTACCAGCAAGTTCATCTCATTATACACGACTTGAACTTTCTAATCTACATTTTGTTCATTCGCTTGGCTTATTTGAACATATTGTTTGTTCGAATCAAGCTCGTCAATTGGTTTTTCCATTTATTATCAGTAACGATAAACAAAGTAACTTTTATTTTATATTATCGACAAGTATGATAATTATTCTCTCTATTAGTTTATGTCAAAGATATTCTTAGAGTATTTATTCAAATAATGTTTGTTGCAAATAGTAGAAGTAAATAAAAAAGACACACAAATGAACTTAATTAAAACAAAAATATTAATTTCATTTTTTTTATTTTATTTTCGAAAGAAGCAGCATCATCGTTATGTTGTCAGTTGTTTAAAAGACTTTGTCTTGAATCAGATACATGTGGTCCACTAATGTGTAGCGATGATTTATTTGATATACTAGTTAAACCAATAAAACAATATATTGGCTCGAAGAAAATCTTTAATGATTATTTAAGATCAAATGGTAATATTGTGTCTGAATGTGGTCTTATTAGTCTTGCTGATTTACTTGCTGCTATGGCGTCAAATGATACTGGCTATCAATATCTTATACGAGCTCCAACTACATCTAATACGTAACTATTTAAATTCGGCTTGTTTTTCATGTTAATTTTTAAAATAATTTAAGAGGATCACCGGCATCATTAATTGTTGCTTATGTTAAACGTATCTTATCTCAATATACAAGTAGCCGGTTAAGTTTGATAACACCGGACCTATCATTAACAACATCATATACATTTATGCCAACAGTATTATTATCGGAATTTATCTATGTATGTCGATTAGTTTATTCTCGTACATCCGGTTTACTTATAATTAAACGAGCGCAATTACATAAAACACTTGCTGAAGCATTTAAAATTGAGGTTAAAACAAACGAAATAGGCAACACATTTTATTTATTTACTTTTATCTATTTATATCTTTCTATAGATGGATAAAAATAGTTCACCACCATTGAATCGAAGTCCATCAGCTGAATCCGAAGATCAAATGAGTCGGAATACAATGCCATGGAAGGAAACATTACTTGATAATTTACTATTATTTGGTTCAACACCAAAAGGTATCAGGATGTGTGTTTTTCCTCGATAGGAAATAAGATCTTAGAATATGTTTTCTTTTTAATCAACATTACTGATAATCCAAATACTAGTTTGAACAGTTGTTGCTATTCTCGGTTAAATACATTCGAAAAGAAAATATCAGGATGGATTAATATAGATTCGTTAAAGTAAGAATTCTGTGATCCATGAGAGATTGACTAGTCTTCTACGATTTTCTCTAGCGCAATTGCAAGCACTACAAAAATTAAGTTCGCATGATATTCTTGATCACTATTGTAATAATTGTAAACTAGAATAGCTCTTTCAGTTTGGCTAAATCTTTTATAGTCAAAAGAATTTTTTCTTTGTTTTTTCCGAGAATCTTCTATTTCATATATTAGTATTTTTGAGATGGTTGTTCGATTATCTCCAAAAATAATATACTCAAAGCCTTCGATATATGTGAAATATTTCATTTTCTAATTTTCGTAGAAACAAATTATCCCTATTTACATTTTTTATTAGGTATATACCTATTAACACAAACTGGTTTTTTACCCGAATGTGTTATTTATATTGATGAACGTTGGAGATCAAAAGTACAAGTTGGTAAATTAGAACAATATGGTTATGGATATTTACTTTCACAAATGGCTAATACGCCAGCTGTTGTTTCACGTTTGGATCATTCTGGTATATGCTGCGTATATTCTGCTTCGTGTATTTTCTTCATTCAATTCTTTTCTTTTTGTTTTTATTCTGTAAATGAAGGTTTTGTTGAATATTTAATGGATCAACTATGGACCGAATTAGAGAACGTTCCTGATGATTTAACAAGTGTATTCCCTCGACGTTTTCCATCTGAGCCTATTAGTCGATATGCTTTAAAAGTAAAAATTGAATTTAAAAGACGAAAGTCAATAATTTCCATTCTTATTTTCTAGCCATTATTAAGTCTTCTTTCCCTGGTTTCCTCATTTTCTGCTGCTTATGAATTATTATCAACAGATAACAATGAACCATCAACACCAAATGGTATGGATAAAAATCCTAAACCATCTACGCTTCTCGTACGTTTTTCTTTCGCCCGTCTAGAAAACAAAGTGAACGTTTGTTTTTCCTACTCAATCATAATAGGGTTTACTCGAACGAATTTCATTTGTTGTTGATGATAATGATATTCGAAATCTTCTTTGTTATGAACACACACATACTGCTGGATTACGGTAGAAATCATTTTTTAATAGAAAACATAAAATACAAATATCGATTTTTAGATTATTATCAATAATGCAATCAGATTTAGATGTTCAATTGCTGCTTGAAACAAAATATAATTATGTTGAAAAGTTGAGACACGCACAAGCAGAAATCGAATCAGAAGGAAATATTATTTTAGATCAATTAAGCTTAGCACGTAATCACGTTCTTGTTAATGCTGAACTATTAGGTGGTTCTCAAGAGAAAAATATGCCACCATGGACATTGAATGAAAGTGATGCAACATCATTAAGTTCAATACCATTATTTGGTGGTTCTATGCTCTTGCCGGATGCTTATATCATCAGAGCAAGTTATGGAGGATCTGCAAATACAAAAATCGGTATATATACTTTTACAAAGAAAAAAAATAGTTACACGAACATACGCCACGCAATTGATGCGTGTGTCAGAATTAAAGACGGAACGAGTTTAAACTGTATAGTTTGGCAATTGTCATCGATAAAAATTTGAAGTTATTCAAAAGGGAGAGTTAAGAATTTTGGATATGTTTTTCATAATACAATATCTCATATTGCAATGATCAGCAACTCAAAAATAAATAGTTTTATGTTTTATAGTTATCAGAATATTCTAGAAGTGAATAAATGTGAAGTTCTTATCTTTCGATTTGTGACCACTTTGCCTCGATAGCAATTAAATGTTGAGCCCAAGATATTTTGATTCGAAAGAGCTAAAACCAATGAATATTGAATCGTTTTTTAAGTAGTTCTGGAAGATTTTCTTCAGAATCATATATAAAATGTTTCTTTTTGTTGTTGTCTTGAAATATTCTAGAAGAAAATGAATTACACCGTCTTGTAAGAAGTTCTCGACCAGATCGACTTGATGATCGTTGGCTAAGTAAATGTCGTCATTACTTTATGGCGACTCTTCGTCAATCAACTCAAGAAACATTACCACTTTCTCGTATATATATATATATATAGAAAAGAAGCTAATTTTAAACTAATTATATCGAATTATTTTTTCTATATTCTTAGTCATGGCTGATCTACTCGATGCTGTTGTCGACATTCACGATAAACTTCATATGGATGTTGTTTTTAATTCATCTCGAGATTCATCATCTTCTTCGGTTACTATTCAAAGTAAGTTTAAATGTATAAAAATCAAAATCTAGCATGATCATATTGTACAAGAAAATGCATGCTTCTAAAGGATCTGATACATGCCATACTTTTTCCTATATTGATCACTTACGATAGAAAGAAAATATATCATTATGCTTATGTCTTATCAGATATGCGTCGTCATCTCGGTAAATTTATTATTTTCTCAACACTATGCACTATTGAACTATTTTCGCCTCGTTTCCTCACTAAGACACCCATTTTCTATATTCACCTGATTGAAGTGATTATCGACTTAGAATTTATTTGAAATCGAATGAAAAACATTATTTTCTCTCATTTCTTCTAATACAGAAGCTGATCTGGCTAAACTATCATCGGCAAGTGTATTAAATCCGATTCAAGAACTTGGCGTCAATAAAGCATTAAAGTTTGTCGTTTGTTTCTATTGAATAGATCGTTCATTTATATACGTATATGGACTCTCTTTATTCGTAGTTATGGTGTTCGTATTGGACTTGTGCAAGATCAAAGTGCTAGTCAGCAAAATCTCATTCGACTACTTAAAGCACTTAAAACTCAGCTAAAACAGAAAACAGTAACAACATCATTGTTGTCATCACCATCAACTACAGGCATTAAAACAGCGGCATCATCAACAACAAATACTACAATAGCAAATTTAATAGCTGCGGTTGATAATAGTGGAAACAGATTAAGTATGTTAAATAGTCCAAAATCAATATAAGGAGTAAATTTCGTACCTCGAGATTTTCATAACAATATATATATATAATTATATATATGAAGTAGGCCTCGAAATGGGCCATTTTTTCTTGGCCCGACCCGGCCCAAATCGGGCCTTAAATTTTAAAAGCCCGCCCGGCCCAGATAAACTTACGTCTGGCCCGGCCCGGCCCGCCCAAGTTATTTGGCATGCCCGCCCAGCCCGGCCCGAGCCCGACGTTAACTAGAAACAATCTTTAGATTCACATAGATTCATCGAAGAAAAATATTTAAACTAACAGGATTGAAACAATAGTATAATAATTAGTCAAATTTTTGATCGAAAGCAGATTAATTTAATCTAATGGAAATGCGACATCATATTAAACGAAGTGTTGATGAAAAAGAATTTAGTTCAATCGAATTGAAAGAACAATATAAGACCTGGTCTTCACTACAAAAGTTAATACTGCATTAAGAAATGTGATTGGTCGAAAAGTTAATACGGACTTAATACACTTTTGCAAACTGTATTAAAGTTAATGCACCAATCGAGAAAGAACTCGATCGATTAATTAGGATCATGGATGTGTCTCGATAGAGTCGCTATATATCATCGATAAATAGGTATATTAAATAAGATCAATTATAGAATGTTAAGAATAGAAACTGAAGTTAGCTAAAGTTGGAAAAAAGTTAGAATAATAGCTATTTCGTTAATCAATTTCGTCAGTTTATCATGACAGAGAGAAGAGGCAACATTTTTCTTTCGCGAACATGTGCTAAGATTATACATTCTGGCTACATTATAGTGGTTCTTTCTCAGTTCTGATTGATGCATTAAAATTATAAGTGAAGACGCACATACATTTAAAATAAAGTTAATACTGTATTAATTCTGTAGTGTAGATGGGGTCTAATAATAAATCAATTGATTACAATTCTCCTCACAAAGCGACGGGTTGGATAACTAAACCAATTATAATTCAATCTATTGTATATCGATGATATAAAACACTTATTATTCCAATTTCTAGCGATATCTATATATGACAATAGAAAAATCTTCATCAAGCATCGGGCCGGGCGGCCCAACAAAAAAACAGGCCCGCCCGGCCCATCGGTCTTGCCCCACGGAGCCCGCCCGACCCAACTAAAAATCTTCCTTGGGCCGGGCTGGGCTCGGGCGGGCCGGGCGGCCCATTTCGAGGCCTGATATGAAGTGAAAGTACCGACAGAGTCTATTAATTCACATTGATATTTGCTCTTTCGAATCGCACACTGCTAAAGTCATTGAAATTTAGATGAGTTTTAATAAAATCAATAACGAACGAATTCTTGATTCATTTCTTACTGGTATAAAATAAGCCAGAGCGTGATTTTCCGTGTCTCTGGAACTCTGTCAATTGAAAAAAGAAAACTTTTTTTTTGCTGAATATGAACGCTAGATCAATATAATTCTCTATGGTTAATATCATATTCCTTGGCTCAATCCTCGTACATTCGAGTATTGATATTTTTCTTTCACACGTAGATTATACTTCATCATCCGATGCTTATCCCGGTTTTGATTGGTTTGCCACAAGTGTTTTTCTCTTGATGGGTTGTGATGATGTACGTTCATGGCGATGGTTACGTACATTTTCATTAATCTTACCAGCTGGTTTTCTTTGGCATGCACGTCTTTTCAATACAGTATTTATTTCTATGTCTTTAGATATTAAAAAAAAATTTATATTCGATTTTTCGTAGCCGTTTGTTAGCACTGAAATGAATCTGTATGGTTTACATCCCGTTTATGTTGGCGCTGGTCATTGTGTCGAATTAATTGTTGAACAAGAAATGCCTCCAGTTTTTGCTGCATTTCGTATGTCTGGTTTTGCTATTTCTCATGTAATTTGACAATTATTTGTTTTCTCGAAAAACAAAATTAAGTTTTTCATATTTTACTTTACAGATGGTTGTACATTGGACAAAACAATGTTTTTGGTCTGTATTAGATTGGCCAGAAATAGTTACATATATTTGCGTATGCATACTATACGGTATTGATTATCAAGTTTATTTTTGTGTTGCACTTCTTCGACATTTACAACAAGATATTATCTATCAACATTCATCAAGAAATTTGTTACCATTTCTTAAAGTTTGTGATTTTCAAAACAAAAACAAAATATTGATTTTGATATGTTATTTGATTTGTCTATTTTTTCTAATTAGACCCATCAAATTCGAGGATTTTCCATGCGTAATTCTATCGAATATATGGTATCGTTAGAGAAAAAGTATCGAGCCATTGTTACGCCTGAACTTAAAGAACTACTCTGTCTCAATGCTAATGTATCAAATACAACTAATAAACAAACGAATGTTTAATTGTACAGTTTTTTGCGTTTTTTGTTCTGAATATTTTAATAAATAAAGTATCGAATAGAAAAGTGAATACACTCTTGTTTCTCACAGTTTGCAAAATGATATCCATCCTTTTGTTGTATACCATGTAATCATACCACTAAGAATTGTAGCTAGAATAGAGAGTAGTATAAAATAACTATACTGATAGTGCAATTGTGGTTGGACACTGAAATTAGTTGAATTATAACCAATTAATAACATCCATGGCATAAAAAGAACAATGATTAACATAAGCGTTTTAAGTGTTGCTTGTGTTTCATTACTTGTTAATGCCATCCAAAATGAAATAAGGATTAAAACACTCTCGCGTTGAATTTCTAATGAGTCAATTAAGTAATTAACATGATTATTTAAATCATATAAATAAACATAAGTGTACTCATTTAAATAAACCGATTTCCTTGTAATAGAAGTACTGTTTGCAAGTTGGCATACTGTTGGTACGGGCCGGCGACCTATATGATGTTTCATACCAAGTCGGATTGTTGGTTCTAGGAGCGGAAATGTAGGATCATAATCATCACATGTTGTTCGTTGTAAATGATCTATTATTTGTTTTAATGGATTTAGTAAAATACGTGAATGAAGTAAATCATGTTTAACTTCAAATATTGAATGAAGTGTTGTTAATGATCCTGATTGAGTATCCGACATCAACAGTTCATCGAATTCGCTAATACGATTAGCTTTGGCTTTCATGACAAACATGTATCTAAATGAAAGTGAACAAGTTAGTATTCGATCTATTATTTTAATAAAAGCGTCGATAACAGTTCGAATCAGAGGTTCAAACAGGCTGTGAAGCCTGCCTGCCTGCCTGGGACAGGCACAGGCCATGATTTTCAAGCCTGACAGGATAGCCAGGCCAGGCCAAGATCTCGTTCAGGCCAGGCAGGGTGCTGAAATAGACAGGCCGCCTGTCTTAGTTGCATTCATTTCTTTATAAATGAAATTTTATTTCATCAAGGCTGGATTAAACAAAAACATTGAAGAACGTGGTGGTATAGCATTAAAACAAGAATGTGTTGTCCGATGGCTTTCTATGTCAAACATGTTAGAATCAGTCGACGCTTCCATTGAACATATAAGATTTATATTATCATCAAAGTTATCGAAGAGTCAATATTATTTCGAATTGAATAATATCAATATTGATGCATTAAAAGATTTAATTGGTCAATTAAGTGAATTTAAAAATGTGTCTTCGTTAGTACAAACTGATACTCGACCATCACTACACATGGCTTATATTTGTATCAATAAACTAGAACGTCATTTAAGTGGTACTGATGTTAATGCAGATGGTGAGAATATTGATATATATGATCGTCATCAAGGTAGAATTGAACTTAATGAGACAGACCAATTGTTGTACGTCAGCTTTTGGTTTCAGGTATTGATTTTTTCGAAAACGTCTGATTCAATTGTTAAAATGTATGTTCACATTCGATAATAGACATCTTGCAGCTGCTATACTTCATCCGCTCTATCGAAAGCTAACATTTGATAGCACATACTCTAAAAGTATTGCTCATTTGTATATTCGTGAACAATTAAATGATATTCTCGGTTTAAGTGAACAAGTACATCGAACAAATTCTGAACCATTAAAAGAGAAGCACAAGTCCATGGAAGATTAATTCGGCGATCCTGATAATAACAGCGGTACTGCTGATATTCGCCCAACAGCAATGATAACATTTAAAAATGATGAACTTGAAAGGTATTTACGAATGAATATTGAAGATATTTACAAGTAATCAAATCCTTTAAAATTTTGGCATGATCATCAAAACCAATTTCCCGGCTTATCATTACTGGCTCGTCGTCTCTTTTCTATCCTGGTCACATCTGCTAGAGTTGAGCGCCAATTTTTATTGGCAGGTTTGACTAACCCAACGTCGTTCTTCTCTTGATCCTGATATGGTAAAGGACGTTCTCTTTGTGCGATCTATACAAAATGCTCTTGATTCAAAACCAGATTTTTTTCTCTAAATACTGATATTTTTTGTACTCGTATATCTACTCTTTATGTAAATGTGCTGTATTGAATGAATTAATATTTCATCGAGTCATGGCATCCTTATTCACATGACTTTCTTATCTTGTTATGAAGACTGTTTTCCGATTTTCCTCGATGATTAAATAATACTAGTCTATAGAGACTACACACAGGCTCCAACAGGCCAGGCCAGGCAGGCTGATTGAAACCACAGACAGACAGGCCAGGCTGAGAAAAACTAATGGCATGTGCAGGCAGGCGCGAAACGTTCATAGCCTGCCATGGACAGGCCAGGCCCACACGAAGTAGGCCTGTTTGGACCTCTGGTTCGAATGCATAAACTATTCAATACGGAGTTTTACGAGCATCGAAGTTAAGCTAATGAATGAAATCTCTCGAATTAATAAGCATAGTATGTATCCTCGAGTAGAATCTTAAACTGATACTTTTTATTCGATTTATGTATAAACAACTTCCAAATAAGAATTTTTATATTATATACAACAAATAAAATGTACTACTAATAAATTAGAAGCATTCACTATTTATATGAGCTTATGTCAGCTACAATTATTATATCTACCCATATACTAGACTCTTCAAAAACTTAAATATCAGGGCCCTGATATATAAAAGGACGATTATTTTTACGCATTTCTAAGTATAAATTTCAATTAGGTTTCAAGTTGAATTGTAGAAAAAATGTGGAAACTTCGGATTTCATCCGAGAGTTATGCGTACTGCAAAAAGTACATGGGACATATGAGTCATTCTAGAATGTCTGAGCACCAAAATTTTCATGAGAAACTAGGCACTTTGGTTTCTGGATGCAGTTTTTGTGCATTTTGAGATCGTTTTCAGGCGATGTTTCGTTAAAAGCTACGATTTAGTTCCAAACCAGTATCAGATTCGGAATCAGCGTTAAAAACTGAGTCGATTTATACATGTTGTGAATAATTCTGAGAAAAACGTTTTTTTGAAAAATCCCTGTACCCCCTCAGGGATGGTCTGATCAAAAATGACAATTTTCTCGATAACTCAGTCATTTCTTGACCGATCCTTCTCATTTTCGAACTCGACTTAGGTATTGGTGGGATCATTCTGTGTACAAAATTTCATGACAATCGGATCAGCCTTTCAGGAGCTATCGTGTAAACGGCCGGACACACTAACCGATTCTATAGTGTACTCACTTTTTTTTTGAGTACACAAAAAGCATTATACTAGCTAAGTACGACGAACATGCATTTGAATACCTACAAAAAGTTGGTCGAGATATCAGCATGAAAGCGCTCACAGGTATCATTAGAGAATATTAGAAGTGCATCTTTGAGAATGTCGATTGTGAAAGACATTTAAAGAAAAAACTTTGAAATACTTATAGTAATATGTCAAGATGCCATACTAATTATATCTTGAGCCTCAACACTTTCATATTATTTAAAGTAAAAAAATATTTCTTTACAATTTAATTTAGTAATTTTCTATGGGAAAATACTGTACATGGGAATACCTGTCAATAATATCATCAAGTAGACAATACAGTAGATAATCAACATTAAGTTCTCTTAAGCGATTATGTATATGATGCGAATGATTTCCATCATTACTTCGTTGTTGTCGAAGACGATTACGAATTATCTGAAAAAAACGGTTCAATATCGTCTCTAGGCTGGTCTTGAAAAGTAATTAATAAATTGTGAGAACAGTTTAAATAAAATGAAATTTGCTGTTGTTGTACACGTTCACCGTTCCATGTTAAAATTTTCATTACAAGATGTAAAGCGCCAGTATCATGAAATAAATTTAACGTCATATATGGTGCTAATGTTGTTATATCTTCCGCAATTAACGGATGTATATTAAAATATTCGCAAAAATCTTTATATTATTTGCAAGATCAATTGAACTACCATTAATAGCTTCAATCCAATAATATTTCTCTTTCGATTGATTGTCATTTTCACTTTGAGTTTCTAAGAAATTTAAAATTTCATCCACGGATTGATAGTATCACTTTTCGAATGATGATTCATTATATATATAGAGTGAAACCTCTCTATAGTGGACACCTTTCGGACTTTCCCAAAATGTCCACTATAGGGAGGTGTCCACTTTGGAGAGGTTAAGCCTTATTTTTAAATATTTCGATAGAATGCAGTCTTTTGAACCTGTACAGTAGTAAGATACTCAAATTGATAGTAAATTTTTATTAATCTCTCATTCATTATTTTATTTTCATAAACAACAAACAATACAATAGAAAAATAAGCATTAAGAAAAATAATCTGTAATAGAACTTTGTTTAAACGCTTTTGAATCAAGATAAATATCAGTTAATTGCGATTCTAGATCATATATAAGATTGTGTAATTGAGGTTGTTCAATAGAAGCAAAACGATGAAGTCTTCTCATCATTTCGAGTGCTTCAGGTAAATTTGGTGGTTTTTCTACGAAAGCGTCTTCTTCTTCTTCTTCTTC
>OENM01002689.1:0-14781 GCA_900239745.1 Rotaria magnacalcarata
TTCTCGATTTTATATTTCTTGTAAATATTTCGAGATAAATTTCATCACAGGGAAGGTCTACCTGAGAGTAGTCCGACCCAAATCGAACCAGCCGCCACAGGCTGAATTTCAGGATCTGGATGGCTTCCAATTGTGCTTCATACATAAATAATAATGAATATTAATTAAATATTAATTAGCATAATGACTAAAAAATTACGAAAATGCTGTCGCCTAGACTAGAACCGTGATTTATGAATGTGTCAGATGTGTCGTGGGAAAATATGTCGCGCTCTTGCTGGAGAGAATGTGTCGCAACGAGCACCTGGTGTCGTACTATGTGTCGCTAATCCCGACACATGCGACGCATTTTAACTTAGAGTGTAAAGATTTCATTTATCTTTATTTCTTAAAATATAAATATTTTATTTATCTTTTTTTCTTAAAGAATAAAGATTTCATTTATCTTTATTTCTTAAAGGATAAAGATTTCATTTATCTTTAAAAAGTAAAGTAAATATAAAGTAACACCCCTAGTTTTAAGGTTTTCGTTTTGATTTTGAAATACGTCGAAAAAGATTATATTTCCAAACTAAAACCAAAATTTTCAAACTTCTTTTGACTTTGGTTCATGCCTAAGAATGATAGCCACCGATATCTGCATTTATACAAAATTAGGCTTGAGTATAACGTAGTTTGCTCTAGTTAAAATGCCACATTGCACTAGGAGTAAAATCTTTGTGTTATATTTCGTTTTTGGAAACTGTTCATCAGCGGTAAAAGATTCCCTTATTGATTCAGTTAGGTAAGAAAGAAAGAAATTTATTTATTTTTACTGAATACTTATATGATATACATGATATTTTTTCTTTTGAACTCGAAAATTTGATCTTCGTTTATATATTGACGATTGAATCAAATAAGGTTTGGTTTTACAGATTGATCTTTATCAAATGAGTATTTTTGTGTTAATGCATTTCTATTCAAAAGTTTGTTGAAAATATAAGACTATAAATACAACTGTTTGTTTCTGTTTCCTTAAAGTCAGAAGTATTTTCTTTTGCGCGCACGATAGATCATTATCTTGACATTACCGTTAGAATTTTCATCATCACTATCGTAAATAACTAAGTAAATTAGATACATATCATGTTTTTACTTTCAATTGCTTTTAAAATAAAAACTGCGCAAAAATGTTCTTTGATGCAGAGTTTAGTATAATTATTTTTATTGTTCCTGATAATGAACAATGCATTGAAGTGAAACTTATTTTAGGAAGTTAGGAAAAGCGAAAAAAAGACGAATCGTAGCTATTTAAAAATTCAAAACAAACAATTTTTAAATATTTTAATTCAAATATCAATCAATATTCTGTTCTAAAAAGACAAATTAAGTAAGTTTAAAAAATTCTTGTTATAAGATCATTCATTCTATTCCGGATGGATGACTTAAAATATTACAGTATGACGGTTACGAAAAAAATACGCAGACAAGATTTTTTATTTTATGTGTTGTGATATATCGTTCTCATTTTCTATAAAAAATACTTGTTATAGAGTCCTTATACTAATGGAAACAATGTTAATTAATATTATTATACTGGGTATATGTACATTTATACCCTTCAAAGACAGATATATTTGTTTTTCTTAATTTTTTCAGTAACCAAAATTTTGAGTTTTTTCCCACTGTTATTACATGAATAAAAAGAATGCCTTATCTTTATTTCATTAAAATAAATATCCTAACTATATTTATTTTAAAAAGAAAGATAAGTCAAAAGCACTGTAAAACGATTAATTTATGTTATTCATGAATATAATAACAATATCAAGCAATGTATGACTCAGCGCAAGTTATATTCGACTTGCAATCAACTGTGCATGGGTTCAAATCTTGGTTCACGTTATCGTTGGAAAAATGACCACTCTGTTGCTCATGGTATGTGGGTGTTATATTATAGCTTAATAGGATGCGTCGGGTCAATTCCGACAGTGTTGAGAATATTTAATTTTTTTTGGGGGAAAAAAGTAAACGCGTTCTAACGCATCTTGTATCCAGAGGAGTTTAAACGCATTTGCTTTTCGAAAAGTTCCCATGCTTGAAAATGTTGCAATTTGGACGAGTCCTAACGCGTCTTCCAATACAAACGACTTATGATACGTTCAGATACTGAACGAGTGTAGACGCGTCAGGTTACCCTGGATGTGTCTGCACCCCCGAAAATGTTGCATTCTAGATGTGTCCTGATGCGTGAAGTGCCATTGTTCACAAACGCTCAGAGACGCGTTACGACTCGGAAAAAAGTTACATGGATGTTAAGATCTTTAATAACTGTCTTTTGTTCAATGTAATCTGAAAGGAGCCTAATCTTTATAACATTGAAAAGTGATCTATGTATCATACGGGTATTCATGTTTCCAACTCTCTTTAAGAAAGGCAAAAACAAAGGTCAGATCTCTGGCAAGATACTAATTTGCTTTTATTTTGTTTAGATAAACAGAGAAGCTCATATTTCATTCCAGAGTTTTGAATAAAATCGCCAACTTTGTTGTACGTTTTTAATTGAAGAAAACTTATCTTGATTGTCAGTTAATACTTTTTGTAGAACTTAAAAATTAAAGCTTTCAAAAAGAAATAATTTATTTTTATTTTTATTCCAAACAAGTAAAGTGAAATGAGTATACCTGTTTGAATTCTCATATGTATAACAATCCAACCAGATGCATGGATTATTACAGCCTTCGAGTGAGATACTCAACCATGCACGCTTGCCTGTCATATTAGTCAAACCTTCTTTCGCTCTTTCACTACTTATTGTACAAATGTAGTAGTGATATTGCACGAGGGGTGGCAGAATTCTCACAACCAGAATGTATGAATTCTGTATTCGCAGTAGAATTTTACTAGAACTTTGCTTGTATTGAACAGCAGCATTCGTGTATTTTGTGACGTGAGAGTTTTGCCACTGCTGTATTGCACTCGATACGTGCAATAAGTACTCAGAAAAAAAGGCGTCAAACTGAACTTTTTAGAGTTCTAGATTTCGGCGCCATTTTCAGAACCATTTAAGGTTCAAGCAAGTCTAGTTCTAGCTGGAACCTTTTCCTATTTCTTCCAAAAATGGTTCTATAGTAGTAAAATGTACTCACCCACACTCAATTAGTCTAGTACTCTAGACTAATGTTTTATCCAACCGTTAATTTCATATTTAATCCCTTATTCCTAACCTTAACTCTAATTTCCATCCTTAACTCTTATTCCTAAGTGTTATATTTACCTAGATTAGTTGTGAGTAGAATACGAGCTACCACTTTATCCGTTATTCTCACGAAAGCGGCATCGCCGTTAGTTACTGTTGAGACGATCCCAAATAAAAAAACAGTGACTTATAGTGTCAGAATCAACTTACCATTGAATGAATTATTCACATATACCTAAAATATTAAAAGAAAACACTAATTCATTTTATCATATTAAACTTGCATTACAATTGATTATTCATACATACCTAACTACAGAAAATCTTGAATTCATTTTATCAGATTGACACTACCTGTCTATTCATGCATCTGACATATCGAAAAAGATAAAAGAACAATCGCACTTCAAAAGTCACCACTGATTATTGAATTCATTTTCGAGACACAACTACCCAGGTCTACCATTCAACTATCACATCCCTGGCATCGAAAAAATGATGATGGATTCGGAATCCTCGACCTCAATAACCTATTTGAGATTTATATTACTTAAATCACGTTCGAAAAATATATTGTCTTAGTTGAAGCCAGAACAATCGTTGGAAAAATGGTTCAGCATTAAAAAAATGGTACAGGGTGGAACCTTTTCAAACATTGGGTAATAGTGAATACCTGAGATGGTTTTTTTACTAGCTAGAACCCTCGATGGTTTATTAATGAGCGAGTGAAACCTTAAAAGGTTCAGTATCTTGACTGGAACCATAAACGGTTCCATATGACATCTATTTTTCTTGCAGAGTAGTTTGTCCTTTCCCACACTGTAAAACAAACCGTAGAATAAAAAACGAAAAATGGGTTTATGAAAGGGCAACGTGTAGGAAAACCTTTTCAACCGTTGATCGAGGAGTCATGAACCCTGTTATAAACCCTCTAAAAATGGTTTAATACGAAGTTTATCAACGTTAAATACTCTTTCTGGAAGGTTTATTGAAGGGTTGATAAGATTCATAAATCCTTGAAGAGATTGCGACACGCTGCACTTTCATAAACTCCTGAAAATGGTTGATAATTAACATAAACGTTCTTATATAACCTTTGAAACTCAGCCTGAAAGGGGTTGATTAAAATACTACACCCTTGAACCCCTCCACACAAACGATATTGGAAAGATTTTATGGATATCATGAATGGTCGACAGCGCTTGTGATAGGGTATATGAAACCGATTCTTAACCTCATCAACCTTCTCAAGGGTTTATGATAAGGTATATGAAGGCAATTCTTAACTAGAAGTGTAACAGTTTTCAAATCTAAGTTCAGATCAATTAAGCGAAAGAACTGTTCAAGCAGATCAGACCAGATCATTAGAACTATTCGAGCAGATCAGACCAGATCATTAGAACTATTCGAGCAGATCAGATCAGAACTAAGAACTGTTAGGATCTACTCTAAGAAAATGGTGTCATATGGAACTATTTATGGTTCTAGCCAAGATACTGAACTTTTTAAAGTTTCACTCGCTCATTAATAAATCATCGAGGATTCTAGCTAGTTTAAAAAACCATCTCAGATATTCACTAGTTCGGAATGTTTGAAAAGGTTCTGCCTTGTCCCATTTTTTTAATGCTGAACCATTTTTCCAACGATTGTTCTAGCTTCAACCAAGACAATATATGTTTCGAAAATGATTTAAGTAACATAAATCTCAAATAGGCTATTGAGGTCGAGGATTCCGAATTCGTCATCATTTTTTTGATGCCAGGGATGTGATAGTTGAATGGTAGACCTGGGTAGTTGTGTCTCCAAAATGAATTAAATAATTAGTGATGACTTTTGAAGTGCGATTGTTCTTTTATCTTTTTCGATATGTTAGATGTATGAATAGACAGGTAGTGCCAATATGATAAAATGAATTCAAGATTTTCTGAAGTTAGGTATGTATGAATAATCAATTGTAATGCAATTTCAATATGATAAAATGAATTAGTGTTTTCTTTTAATATTTTAGGTATATGTGAATAATTCATTTAATGGTAAGTTGATTCTTACACTATAAGTCACTCGACGTTTTTTTGTTTAGGATCGTCTCAACAGCAACTAACAGCGATGCCGCTTTCGTGCAAATAACGGAGAAAGGGCTAGCTCGTATTCTACTCACAACTACTCTCGGTAAACATAACACATAAAAATTAGGGTTAATGCTAGAAATAAGGGTTAAGGTTAGGAATAAGGAATTAAATATGAAATTAACGGTTGGATAAAACATTAGTCTAGAGTACTAGACTAATTGAGTGTGGGTGAGTACATTTTACTAGTCTAGAACCAGATTTTGCTTGAACCTTGAATGGTTTTGAAAATGGTACTCAAATCTTGAACCTTAAAAGATTCAGTATGACACCTTTTTTTCCCCTGAGTATTCGCGTTAGACAAAGCATATCTGTAACGATCTGTGACGAAGTCATCACCTGCCTGTAGCTGTCTGTGATGGGAGAACTACCTGACTGAAACCATCTGTGCTGGTATCATCGCCTGTGAGTAATGCTTGTGATGGGAAATCACCTGTCGGTAATGCTCTGTGGTGGGTAAAGCATCTTTCGGTCACGGTCTCAGATGCATAAGTCACCTGTCGGTAACGGTCTTTGGGGAGGGGGTGCACAATTTCTACCCTAAACACTTCAACACTCCTTTCAGGTCGTGTTTCACAAAATAAGTACAGCGTAGCTACCAATTGACAACAATCACTGATGCTCATTATGAAACAAATCTAAAAGTTCAAAGTAACTGCCACTCACCTATATCTGACACGTTTCTATTGAATCCATGATCGTAATTTCAGTAGTCGATAAAAGAGATCGAATCCAAAGATCTAACGGAAAATCATTGAAAAGTGACGTAAATCAATATTAATAACATCTTCTACAGCACTCAATTTATGAGGTATCTCGTCTGAATATATAAAGCGTGCACACTTTCATCGAAGCGTAAATTTTACACATGAAATGTTGTTCTCAACTACATAATGCTACTGCTTCTTCACGGGGAAACTTTAGTAGAAACACACCCCTCACTGGTACGGCGGGTACTTATCATCAAAAAAAGATACATAGAACCCATCCAATCCATTGGTTCTTTCTCTCCTTCATCCCGATCAACGTCTCACATATGAAAAATAACGTCAGCGTCTTACGAAATAGTTTATAGCCTCTATAAAAACGAAACCAACCCAACTAGAGAAAAATATAGTCATCCTATTCTGACTGAAAACAAGTAGCATCATTCTGCAGTCATCGACTGTAAAGTACAACTAGTTGGTCAAATTTTTCACAGTTTTGCTCACTAATCTATATGCATCAAACGGGAAAAACTCCATAGCCTTAAAGAAACACCCGCGTGTCTATACTTTTCTTAGGAATCAAACGTAATCTCATAAAAGAGCTCACGTTTCACCTTCAATCGATTAGAGAAAGCACTGATGTCGACCGATTAGTTGTGAATGTAGACGTTCTCGTGATGATTTACAAAATTTACCTTCTTTGAATCGATGGATTAAATAAACATATAAAGGAATTTTTTCATCTAGGAACACAGCCTCGCGCTTATTTTTCGAAATGAATGAAGCGGAATGAAATGAAACATCATATTTAACTTCTAGTGGATAGGAGAAATCTTTGATAAACAATCCATTGGAAGTGAGCACATATTCATACTAGTTTCGTACGTTCGCTTGTTTATCTAAATAAATAGAACGATTAAATGGAAATAAAACCTTTAATCTACAAAAGCCTTCGCATAATTCTCTGAATATATGAAGAACAAAAATAAAATGAATAATGATACGCAACGTTAAGTGGGCCGATTAAACCATTGATTCGAACCAATTGATTGAGAATAAGTCCATGGTCTCAACATTTTCCAAAGTTCTGCTTATTTACCTAGATAAATAAAATGATTGAAGGGAAATATATCGCTTCATCAAGAAAAACTCCTTTCCATAATTTACTCGATATGACATAGCGGGATGAAACAAAACAGTTTTTTACTTTGCAGTGGGTTGTTGAAACGATGGAGATGGAGTGGTTTATTGAGAATCAGAAGCTCTTCGCAGCAATTCTGAAAGTTTTTCATTTTTATCTAGATAAAGAAAACGTTTATAGAAAATCAAATCTTTTCATATAGAGAATAATCGTTCGCATAATTTTCTCGGCATGGAAGAAACGAAATCAAGTAAAACATGATGCTTAACTTTCATTCGCTCAGAGACAGTATTGAAGTTAAGCATTTGGTTAAACATGAGCCTCTGTTTGCACCACTTTGCACAAGTGCATTTGATTATTCAAAAGAAAACCATGATCATATGTAGATGAATCGTTTCGTCTATCTAAAACCTCGTTCAGATCATTTTTTCGATATGCAAGAAACAAAAAACAAAAGAAATTTCATACTTAACTTGGAGAAAGTAGATGGAACCAGCGACGTAGAGCAATTGCTTATCAATAAGCACGTGTTCGTAGAAATTGCGAAAGTTCCGCTTGTTTCTCTAGATAAATAAAAATAATTAAATGAGGAAGAAGCGTTCCCTGAAGGAAAAATTATATCAGATAATTTTCTTAAACTATAAAAAAACGAAATAAAATAAAATATCATACCTAACTTTCAAATGGTTGAAGACAATATTGACACGAAAGATTTCACTGAGAACGACTAGCTGTTCATTCTAATTTCCGAATACTTGCTTCTATATATAGAAGAATAAGATAATCAGATGAAAATGATTCGCGATATCTAGGAAAAAAATCATTTGGTTAATATTCTCGATATGAAAGACACGAAGTCGAATGAAAAATCATACTTAACTTTCATTTGGTTCTTGAATTCATTGATATGGAGCTATTGATTAAGAATGAGCAAGTGTGCGTATCATGACTGAAATATTTATGTTTATATACATAAAGAAAAGGAAAATATGAAAATAATATTTTTTTTCCGTATAGAATAGAATCGATAGAATAACTTTGTACATTTGTTAGATAAGAAATCAATTGCTAAAATATAATTCGTCTTTCAATGAGCTCGTGAAACTATATACATAGAGAAACTTATAGAGAATGTGACACCTGTATGTGTTCGACATCAAATTTTCACTTATTTATATGAATCTTTCTATTTATAAACGATTATTTCGGAGCATTTTCGCGAATTGTAAAATGTTATCTCGAATGAAAAATCAAACTTCAAGTTTAAATTATATGAAGTACGGCGTGCATGAGCAGATGCATATAAAAAAAATTAAAGGAACCATGTAAAATGTTTTGGTCAATTAGGAAAAATAAAGAAATTTTTAGGAAAAAATGAAGCACTCATAGAGACGGAACGATATTAATAATTCTCGCGACATAAACAAAGCCAAGACAAAATATTAATAATAGCAATCTAATTGAAGACGATTGAGATTAGAGTGCACGTGACACGGTCAGTCGAGAAAGCGAACGTGCTCATATCTCTTCCGGAAGTTGTTTCTTTTATCCAAACTAAAAGAAAGGCTTTTTCATAAAGTATATCTTCGTTTCGCTCAATATATAAAGTATGGATACGAAAAGACTAAATGCAAATTGCATTTTATGCTACAGAAAACCACATATGTTAAAATGTGTAAGTAACTTCGAAGATGTTTACTCTTGTTCGATAAGATCGTGAAAATACCCACTACTCTCTTCTCGACTTTGAAAAATAGCACGTGTTTCTTTCTGTATGGTAAGGCATGCTAGTTTCTATTATTGTCGATTCTAATATTAAGCAGACCTATATGGTGTTTTTCGAGAGGAACATGAAGCATCAATGACCAAAAATTTCTCTCAATGAATTTCGTTTTAGAGTTTTATAAAAGTCGCCCTGTTACAGTGTATGATAATTGAATTGAAATAATTCTGATTGTCAAATTACAAATCATTCTTCGAAATGACGTTATCAATATCTGCCAATAATTTAATATTAGAAAGACATTAAAAAGAATGGTTAATACTCATGAGATAAACTTTGTATTGGTATTTAAGGTTCGTTCTTTGACGATTTGAATTATTTTCCTACTTATAGTTACGATAGAAAAAGTCAACATTTTTACGGTTTGGTTTAGTAAGTGATTCGCTCTGATGTTACAAGAAAATGCCTATCTACACGTGTCCTAATGTATTGTTTGGATGATGCCTTTTAACAACTCCCAGTTTCTATTGAATAATAGTCAAAAAGTAAAATAAGAAAAAAGTCTCTAAAAATTGCCCTTTTGAAACATATTTGTTAATAAGGGCATATTTGTCTGTGTCGCTGACAAGCAATATTCGATTTTAAATCATTCGGTAGAAAAAATACTCATCGAATAGATAATACAAAAATATCTGCATACTGATTCGAAATTCCTTAGTAATGAAAGAAAAGCTATAACGTGTTCCTAATAAATATTTTTATTAGAAACAAGCATTGACTTACTAAGTCTGATGATCATAAATTTAGGATTCTAGTTGAATGTTGCAAGTATCAAAATAAAATATTTCGCGTAAGAACAACAAGAAAGGACACAATGTCTACGATTTGTCTTAAATGAAAACAAATTAATCGAAAAAACTATAATTTTCACTTTTTCTGTATTTTGCTCTATATTGCTAACAGGTGAAAGAAACCATTACATTTATCCAAATATACTATTTAATAATATATAGAAATGATGATGATGATGATGATAATGTTAATAGTAAAGATATAAGTTCAAGCTATTTTGATGAAGACTTTAACTTCAACTGAAATATGAACAAATCCTGCATTTTACTGAGCACAGTGCCAATGAATCATCGCATGCTTTCCTCTCAGCTTAGTTTTTTTTGATATTCTTAAAATAATTTTGATTTAAAAATGAATCTTCCCTCTCAAAAAAATCTGAAGGGAACATTAAAGAAAACGATTCCTACGATAAAGTGATCCTTATCTCATCACAGTGTTTGAGAGTTTACTTCATGATATTCATTGAAGAAAAACAGATTTTCCATCGAGAAAATAGAAATTAGTTTTCAGAGACTTTAGTCATTATAGTTTCGAATATGAATCCTTATTGAAATTTTCTGCATATAATCACTATTCGATTTAAAGGGATAATGGCTCATATCAGTTTTACAATTCTTGTTCCAAAATATCAGAGAGTATGACACTAGCTATTTGAATCGCTCTTTAACAATCGAATTTGGTGCTGACCGATGCATGATCAACGATTCGATTGTTTAATTTATGTATTGCAAAGAATTAATTAGTTATTTTATTAATTTTCATCTCCACATCGATTCGTGACGTTACAAAAGTTGTAGAATTGCCAAACAACTAAATTTTCCAGGAACTTTGAATCAATATAATCTTGTCACTCACTTTACATAACTTCCAAAAAAGAATAAAATACTATGCCAAAAAAGCAATCCTTTTTCAATTAGAACTTAGCCTTGTATGCTAGTTTATCTTAACAGCTATAGCTGCATATGTTCAATCAAACTATAGGATTGTAACCTTTCTATTGACAATTTCAGAAATTCGAGGTTTGAACGTAGAATAATAAATCCATCAAAATTAAAGATAAAATAATCTATGTTTGACTGTAGAATACTCAACGCTTTTAGATTGATTGTAAGACGATGTATTTTGTGTTGCCAACATCTACTATTTTAGTTTTCATTGCATATCTTCTCACGCGCAGATATCTATCGACTGATAAGCACAATAACTGGATCGGTGGATGAATCCAACTTGCCACATCGAATAACAAATAAAATACTAAAACTAGAAATATTGATCATATAATTTTCTCACTATAATGGATTATTGATGCAATAAATAGTTTTTCGCTCGTAATGCTTGACGAATTAACGGAATCTCAATAAACGTTTTAAAAGTCGGTGTGTTCTTCTGAAGTACAGAGGGAACCTATTATGCAATTGATTGCTATAGTGTACACCAATCTACCCTTCATCATATAATAATGAACCCTTTTACGACATCGTCTAAAAATCTACCCTCACAGGTATTATGATAAACGCTTTTACTAAAAATGGAGAATAATCAACTGTTGGTCCTAGGATAATCAACCCTTTTGATGACCTCGTATACTGGTATATCCTCAACGGTATTATAATAAACGCTTTTTTTTAGAAAGTGAAGAATAATTAACCGTTGGCCGTAGAATAATCAACCTTTACGATGTAGTATAATAATCTACCCTCATAGGTATTGTGATAAACGCTTCTGCTGAAAATGTGGAATAATCAACCCTATTGATGACATCCTACATTGATCTACCCTCAACTAGGGATGCACTTTCAAGCTCACCGTTAAGACCGGTGAAAACCGGTAAAACTACGAAAGACCTACGGTGAAGGCCGGTGCATTGCTGCCACCGAATCATTCTAGTGAAGATATGCTTTAATATTAGAAGAAACCGGCCTTCACCGTAGGTCTTTCGTAGTGTTACCGGCTTCACCGTTTTCTCACCGTTGCATCCCTACCCTCAACAGTATTATAATAAATGCTTCTTCTGAAGGTGGAGAATAATCAACTCCTACACTGTAAAAAAAAGAGTAGAATAATAAACCCTTGTCCTTTCTACAAATCATGCTAAACCCTTGAAGGGTTTACGAAACGAAGGGTATATGAAAAAAAGATGATACAAGAAGAAAAAGGGTTTATTACTTTCGTACTAAGGGTATTTTATTCTACGGTCTCGAGAAAAGGGTTTATTACTTACTTAAAAAGGGTATTTTATTCTACGGTGAGGGATTTATTGTTCTACTCCATCATCAAAAGGGTTTTTTAGTCTTCGTTCAAAGGATTACACTTTTTCAACTGATATATATATATATATATATANATAACGGTATGATAAAGAGGCGCTAATTTCTCTAATAAATTTTGAATCATTTCGAACTAAACTTATACTTATAAAGGTTTTTAAAATAGATCAACAATTTTATAAAATTATGAGAAATATATACGTTATAGATTTCTAGAAAAATAAGAAATATGTTAGAAAATTTTTGAAAAAATGAAGCAAAACGTTTTTAAATCTTTTTAAAATTCTTTTTGAGGAAATATACTTCAAAAACAAATTTTTCCTAATTTATTTAAATATGTAAAAAAATAATTTTTATTTCCAAAGAAATGATTTTTTAAATGCAAAATAATTTTTTGTATTTTTTTATGACAATTAAAACTATAATAACAATTGTTCCGCTTAACTTTATATCATCTTCAGTTTCCTATAAAGTTTGGTTTGATTTAAGTAGCATTTCTTACTTCATATTGATATCATACGACTGACCGAATGGATAACATCTTGGACTATCAACCAATACATCTCATGATCGAACCTAGGACAACGCAGTAAGTTCCAAAATTTTAATCGGATCGATAAATTACAAAAAATACGTTGTGATGCGCATTGTAAACGCAAACGAAAAAAAATCATAGTCTACTCAATTGTTTTTGGATTCTTTTTTCTGAAAGATTGTTAACGCGTTTTTTAAGGCGCTTGTCTGAATGGAATTTGTAATAAACCCTTTTTGGGTATGGGACAAAAGTAATAAACCCTTTGAGGGTATGGAGTAAAAGTAATAAACCCTTTGAAGGTATGGAGTAAAAGTAAAAAAACCCTTTTGGGGTATGGAACAAAAGTAATAAACCCTTTGAAGGGTTTATGAAAGTGCAACGTATCATAAACCCTTTAAGGGTATATTATTATACGTTTTTTTTACAGTGTAGCCGTAGAATAAGATTAGTTTTGCATGAATCGTATAATAATCTACCCCTGATTTTGGAAATATGTATATTAATCTACACCTATCCGTTTATTAATAAACACTTTGAATAAAATTATTAAATACAAAACCCTTAAAACAGCTTCATATACCCTTACGATCACAAACCCTTCGGCTCATGTACCCTTCATAGGATATATGACGTGCACATAAACCCTCCAAGGGTTTATAGAAAAAAATCAAGGGCAAGCGTTCATTATTCTGCCCTTTTTTTTTACAATGTAGTGCATTCTGTATTTTTCTGTTATTGTATTTATTTCTCTAACATAGAGGACAAGTACTTTGTCCTTAGCTAGTGAACCTCTTATTTTTCTCTCAGTAAGTTTCTCTCACGTACGTAACTCGTCCTTAGTTAGTACACTAGCAGTCCTTGTTTTTCTGTAATCGTGTTTATAGTAATCCTCAAGGTAACAATACATCACAAAGCAGTATTTAAGGAATATGAGAAATACATTGTAGACACGATTTTTGATATTGAAATAAAACATGCACTCAACACCAAACATATCAACATCCATAACATCAGAAATCGTCACAACTGGCGACCCTGTCAGGAGATCCTGTCACTCTTTTAGTCGAAGTCAAACACTATCATCTTGGTCCACAACACCACTCTTACATCACTTTTTAGCTTCAGCAACATAAAACAAAACGCCGTTAACGCTTATGTTCGAGATGTTGAATTCGTGGAGATGACGTAGGGCCGGTAATACTATTGAAGAGGGCAGCAGTGTTATCGTATATCAGCGAACATATTAGAAGGCGGCTTGAGTCCCAGCCGACTGTGCGTAGTTCCAACGCATTTTTCTTATAATATCTATACGTAAACCGCTGTATCGTCTCGACTCATTCTATGATCAAACATTTCGATCATTTTCTTAACAGTCGTTAATATCCTACCAACAAGAACTCAACGTTAGTCATGATCTTTCATTCACATGTGTCATCAACATCCAAACTTGCGGGTGCTGGCGCGATCCTGCTGTGGCATATCACCTCATCAATGGGCTGAACAATTATAATTTTCCGGCATGGTTGTGTCAACAAATCAGCTTTCGTGTATAAATAGCTGAGTTAATCTCAATTTCGTGGTAATTGAGATATCGAATTGCCTACCAGATGGTCCATTTACACATGCGTAGAATGCATTGGGAGTGTTTCCCTTTTACCGCCTGGTGGTTTGTGTTAGTCTATTTCAAGCTGGTGCTCGCATTTGACAGCTGTTCTTGAGCATATGTGTTTGTTGCATTTTTTCTCTCTCTTCTCCTTTTTATTCAGTAATTTTTCTATCTTTTGACACTATTCTATGTCTTCTTACAGACCATTTACTTTCCCTTAGCCCGTTTGTATCTCTTGCTGCTACGAACACTATCCTGAGCGTCCAAATTGGACCCAGGGGTGTAACGATCATAGTTAAGCGTGACTATTATTTTGTCCTTTCTCTGTTTTGTATTTATTTTTATGCCCATAGTGTTTGTCCTTAACCGTCGTCAGCTTTCATTCTCTCGGATGGTTGAGTAATTAAATGTGTGCTTTTTGTGTAATCGGAATGATTCATGATATGAAGAAACGAAATAAAGCATCGTTCTATCAATGAAAGCATTTCTTCTGTCAGAAATCGTCAAAATTTGTAAATGTTTTTGATTGTCTCTTTCCAGGTGTGATAGCTAACAAGAATGACAGCTATATCAGTGGAAACGCCGTGTGACTATTATTCGAATCCCTCAGCAGATGGTAATCGAGGCGAAATCGTAACTGCCG
>OENM01002690.1:0-15135 GCA_900239745.1 Rotaria magnacalcarata
CGAAAGAAAAATTTTGTCGCTAAATTTAGAACCTAAAAGAAGCCTTGGAAAAAGCATCCCGAATGAACTTCTAGAGGACTTTTCTTAAGAATCCGCTAATAAAGACACTAAGTGAAACGTAAATTAGATCATTAAATGCAGTTTCGAAAGCTCTCTCTAACAGAGTACATTTAAAATCAAGATTGAGATTTCTTAAAAAAAAAATTTTTAAATTAAGAAATTTTAGACATGCAATACTATATTCGCTCTAGTAACCTAACTCTACGTTAGACTTTTAAGATTTTTATTTCAGTTTGTAGATCATGAACTGATCTATCGAGAGCCTTTTAAAACTAAACTCATTTAGACGAAGAAAAGTCGAAAAGATGTAAAAAATCTCAAGTGGTTCTATAAAAACTACTAAATATAATTAAAATTTCTCATTATATTCTGACAAAGCATAACTCAATCTATATATTTCACTAAAACTAGAAGGAATATGCAGCACAGTATAGTCGAACAATTTAAGAGAAACGAAAGCAATGAGATGGTTCTATAATTTTGGCCAGTACTGTACTATTTTTATGAAAACAAACATGCAGATCAAGTTTTAGAATTAATTTTATTTTGATAAATATCGTGAAGCCATTTCAAGGCCTCATATGAACGTTCATAACTAATTTCATGTTCACCATAAATTGTATTTAAAAAATCTGGAATGATATTTTTATGATTATTAACTGTCTTATGCACTTCAGCTGTTCCCGCTTGATTAGCTGCTGGTGAAAATAAAAATTCTTCCCATGTTTTTGTTCGTCGCGGATTATGAATGAAACGAAAATCGGAATCAAACCAATGATTTTGTTCAAAACGATTGAAAATATAACGCGATGTAACTCTGCCTATTGTTGGAATACGATCGTAAAATGTCGTTTTTGTGACTCGAATTGGTTCAATGTCAAAACTTTTATGAGGAATATTTTCTCGAGCGAAAATATCCATTGATGCATTTATACGTTGTTCGGATGCAAATTCAATATCACGTGGCATCTAAGATATAATTATAAATTCATATTTTCAAAAACAAAATCAAACTAATCAATAATCATGAAATCAAGAAGAAAGATTCTCAAAAGCAGATCGGATCAATTTTTACTTGAAAATATTTCTAATATGTAGTTTGGCAAATGACGCTATTGGTCAATAACAAAAGAATCATTGTTTTACGCTAAATTTTTTCCATATCTCTTTCACTTACGTATATCCAAGCCGTGGGTGGATATTTCTTTTTCTTAACATGTTTTTCTAGTACTTCAGGAAGAATAATAGATATAAATAATATCTGCCCTTGAATTGGATAGCGTTGATTGGTAACAAATATACTTGAGAATATTCCTCCGCTTGATGAACCAAATGTAAAACGTGGTAAATTTTCTAAACAAACAATGAAGTTCTTCGAAATGAACTTTTCACAGAAAATATAATTAACCTAATGCTGGATTTTCTTTATAGAATCCTTCAAGTCCTTTGAATACCATTTGTGCATCACTATTTTCTTTAAAATCCATATCATTCGACCAACAACGTGTAAACTCATCTGTTGCTTGGAATGCTAAACAACCGTAGCCAAGATCAATGGCGGCACCAATAATCCGTTGTCGTTCAATCGTATGAAACCAATCATTTGCTGAACGACTACAACCATGAAAAATTAGCAACAAAGCTGACGTTGAAACTTTCTGTGGTAAACGATATAATATTGGAATATGATTGGAATAGGTATGTTTTTCATAGGTTAATGTCTCAGCTTTTAAATAATTAAAATCATGATATTTTATAAATCGATCGATTTTAGTTATTCCTCTTAACTTCTGAGGCTGAGGTTCAACTGAGGCAGCAGTTTTAGTTTCACGATTTAGTGAAATATAACGATGTCCTGGTAAATGTAAAACTTGATATACATAGACAAGATGATTAAAACTTAAGTACAGCATGAACGAAAAAATTATAAATGCAAGTACGGATAAAGTTATTTTGACATAAGAATTACGTTCCGCATAGTATCGATAATAATACATGATTGTACGTCGATTTCTATGCAATCTATTCGTATAATTCGAAAATTAAAAGCATAAAATTTGTTATTTCTTTTGAAATTACTTTATTTGATACATCCGTAACACATTTATTGTAATATTTGCAAAGATAAATCAATCTAATTCCTATACTAAAAATAGATGATAAATATCTTTATCAGCTAGATAATTCTTCCAGTCGACTAACAAATAGACCAATAAAATATTAATATGGTGTCGACACTTACAATTTCAAAAATAGTAATAATGCATAGACGTATGGTGTGTTTACTGTTGATTGTTTGTCTTTATTTTTTCTGTAAAAATACATAGAATATGCCATGCAACAAACAATTAAAACACCAAATAAAATCAATTTATGTATCGATTAAAAAATCAATATTTTTATTGCTTTTAGATGTATTAGTAAATAATGATTCGTTTATCGTAAGAATAATAAAAATATCTAGATATACGTTTATATATATATATATTTCTCTATTGTTTTCGATATTTTAATTTATTATCGACGCACATATCTATCTCTGTATATATATATATATATATAAATGGGTGGTCGTTTAACAACTCCACCATCATCGACATCACCATCATCATCAACAACAGCTTCCAATCCTTCCGCAAATTCAAATCCCACACGTACACATTCAAATCATCATTATCAACAACAGCAGCAGCAAACAGTACATCATCGTCATCGGTCCAACAGTAGTCATCATCATCATTCACATGGATTATTTGGTAACAATTCAGGAAATACTAATAATCGACATCGAACAGCATCGACAAATATTGATCCATTAGCTGCAACCCCATTTAATTTAAATTTATTACGTTACGTTGGACTCGAACATGAATCGGATGATCAAAGTTCAGATGATGATTCTCCGCAAGCTCATCGACGTTTACAACATTTCATAATTACTCTTCGTGATGTTCCTTGTCCTGTGTGTAATAAAACAATACCAAGTGATTTATTTGAGAAACATATTCTACACTGTTTATCTAAACCTCGAATAGATTATAATGGTTTGTTTAAAGCCGAAGGAAAAAATATTCTTATCTGCTATTTTCTTCTTGTACTATTATAGAGGATGTATTAACTGAAGATAAGGATGAATGTGTCATTTGTCTTGATGACCTATTGGCAGGACAAAAGATTGCTCGATTGCCATGCCTTTGTATTTATCATAAAAGGTAAAATATTTGTAACTAGTATGTTTTGTTTTTAATATTACTAATCACGTTCAGAAAATGTTAATAGAACATAAAGAAAGATTTACTCAACGATTGTAATTTCATATTTAGAATGTTTTTGTTTTTAGTTCTGAAAATAATAAAATATATGACTGGCATTGGCATCGAACATAGGTTTAATTTTATCTTCACGGATTAGATATTGTACTGATAGATAAAACAGAGAACTCGCTTGTTTCTCTTTGAAATACGAGAGATTTATTTGTGTGAGATTCCAAGGCATGTAAATATCTAAATAGAATCTGTGGTATTATTAAGGTTAATCGATAGATGAAACAAAATCTATTATCATCTTAAATCTATTCTCGACACAGAATGTATCATGTCATAATAACACTCATCGAGATGATAAATAGTTTTTCCTTGTGTTAGTTTTAAGAGGCTTGTTCGAACAGAATAATCTACTTTTTGATAGCGAGAGTAAAATGATTTTTGAAAGCTAATTTTCTATAAATTATGTATCGATTGAATTTGTTTTTTAGTTGTATTGACAGTTGGTTTCGTATCAATAGAACATGTCCTGAACATCCTGGCGATTGAAGTATTCTTCTATAGGTCTTTTTGATTTGATTTTTGAATTTCGTTTAATCTTGTTCACGACGGTCTCTTTTTATATATATGATGCATATGAATATGCATTATTTTTGTTTCTTTTGTTTCTCTTCGATTGATCCACTGTTTAAAAACGTATTTAATATGAGTTTTTGTTGTTGTTGTTGATCATTTTAAAATGCGATTATGATGCAAGAAGACAATCCTGATAGTTGACAAAAAAGAAAAGTAGCAAACACACGAAAGAGTTAATTCCGTCCGTATGATAGACGTTCGTTTTGCTTCTTTAAAAACAATACAGATGTATACAGGAGAAAAAAAAAACTATCGGCCCTACGTTTTCGCGTATGCGTCTTTTTTTATATAATGAGATCAAACAGCGGCAACAACTAAAAATTGTGTAAGCGAGATTTTATTTTCTTTAAAGATGTCTTTCAAAACTCCATCAATGTCGTCGTATTAACAGAGTTATATGTATAGATTTAGATATGAAAGTATTAAACACGTACGCACATACATATACATATACGTATATGTATAAATTTCTCATGTTTTCTTTAAAATTGATTTATATATTTTTTCTTTTATGAATGTTTCTAGTTTATACTTTTGTTTGTCTGGTAGGCGAGTAAAACAAATACGCCAGTGTGTGTGTGCGTGTGTGTGTTTGATTATTATTATTTTTGCTTTTGGCTGTTGTATTTGTTCTCATTATTACCTATACTGTAAATTATTGGTCATTTCACTCATTCTCTCGCAGAACTACTGTATCTTTGTTCGACTTTCTTTTTATAAAAAATAACATAATAAAACTTTGCTGACTAAAAAACACACTTATATAATGTATAACAAAAAATAAATAAAACTGCATATTATTTTTAAAGATGTTTTACGATTGGGATAGTTTTTGGCGAGCAACTGCGGCCAGTATCTTTACATATTCCACAATTCATCATTTTATATCGAGATTTAATTCCAGTAAAGATGTACGCTATCGTTGGAAAAACAACAATATAGCAACATCATTTATTCATTCGACTATTTCATCTATAATTAGCATCTATCTGTTAGTATAAAAATTATATTCAACAAACAAAAACAAAAAAGAACAATAAATTTCATTTTATTTAGTTTCATCGAAAATCCAGCAATGTGTACGACGGACATAATTTCGTCATTTACACGCCATGCGTATTCATTTGTTTCATTCGAACTTGGTTCGTGTTTATTGTTTAAAAATAAAAGAAATTTTGTTTGTTTTGTCAAAATAATATTTCTTCTCTAGGCTATTTTATTTTTGATTCAATTGATAATATACGAAATCTATCCGGCCGACACACATTCGAAATTCTACTACATCACATCATTGTACGATAAATAGAAAAATAAAAATTTTTAATTTATTATAGAAATAAATTATAATGTCATTTCTTTTTTTTTCCTCTTTATTTTGAAAGATTATTGGATGCTTTGGTATTTCACTCTATCTTGGTCGCTATATTGGTTATTGTGTAATTAGTTTGTTTATTGAAATTAATAGTATTTTCTTACATTTACGCCAATTATTTTTATTTTCAAATAAATCTAAATGTGATCAAATTTATCGTATTAATAATATTATTAATTTAGGTAAGTTCTATATTATTTAAATAGCAACACGAAAAACGTTTTTGACGTTCTGTAATTAAACCAGGTTGAATTTTCATCAAGGCTATATATTCAATTAGTTTAGTGGTATAAGATGATTTCTATATAGAATACACACTTAAACATGAAAGCAATACTTAGATATTCCTTTTATCGAATGGTCACTAGGAATTGACAAAAGAATTTTTCTAAGAGCCTCTTAGTGAGTTCGTTGAATGAAACTGGACGCAATGCGCTGTCTAGGATTAGTATCTAGTTAGAAACCAGAATATGTTCTATTATTAAATTTTAATTAATTAATATTATTTATTGATAATTTCAGGTACATTTGTTGTATTTCGTTTTGGTATTGTAACATTTATGGAGGTATGGTTAATTATGAATCGATCCAATGTACCATTGATTCTTTCGTTTATTGGACATTCGGGATTATTGATAATGACAATTATCAATGGTTATTTATTTTATCGATTGATACGAAGTGACTATTCAGTAAAACATCAGTAAAGTGCTAGATTTGTTTTTCTACATTTTTTAATGAAGACATGGTTGTGAATGTTTTTGGGAAAAAATTTGTGATAAATTTCGAACAATACAAACGTTTTGTTTTTACTGTTTTTTTCGTATTTGCGCACTGTTCTACTTGTTGATTGAGGTTGATGCATTTCTATTATATATTCTGATACTTCTGCAATTTTACTTTGTTCAATCATTGTATTTAAAATTCGTAAGACAACAACGCTCAAGTACATTTCTAACAATATCTTCCATTACAAAGATGCATACTATCTCGATCATTTGATTTGAAAACAAGTAAATTTTTTATTGAAGTACATTATTTATTCTCATCTAACGAATATATCTCATATACAACAACGTAGAACTAGAATCCGAAGAAATGTCATGTTTTATACGAATACGAAAAATTAAATATTTTTTCAAGTGATTTATAGAACTGAAGGCTTTTTTTACCATGTTATGTGCATCGAAATATTCTATCTCTTCTCACACGTACACGACAAAACGGCTTGTCAAATAAAATTAAATGAAAATTTATCCGTATGTGAAATATAATCTAAAACAACTTATTGGATTATTGAAATAAAAGATTTGATATTGCTACTGCCTCTGTTAAATCAAAGAACGTGCATGAATAATGTCTCTTTAAAATAAATATACCGCTGTATGATTGCATATCTCAAGGATTTTATGTGACTATATGCGTTTCTTAATGGATATAATGCAACGAATTTCCTGTCATTATTTTCTCTTCAAAGCACTTTGATTATTTTTTGCAGAAAAAAATTTAATTCCTATTTTTTCGATTAGTACACACTTTTATTTCGACTATAGAAATGCACAAGAGAAAAAGTCTGCATTTTCAACCATTATCTTTTATTTCTCAAACAAAAGAAACCAACAAATAGCTTGATCGAAAAAGAAAGATACGCATACATTTGTATTGAAACAGAAGAACAACAACGAAAAACAAAACAAAAACACATAGACCTAGTTTTTATTTTCTCATTAAAGAATACCCATATTAATTCTTGGTTGTTAAACACAAGAAAAAACATATATTTTCAAAGTAAACTACTCATTAATATCGTTGATAACCACCACGACGACTCTTTTGTGCGCCACCACTGGGTGGTCTATAGAGTGGCTTTTCTGGTCGTGCACGTTTATTAGCTGCATTAGCAGGACCAGTAACAGTGGAAGTATTTGTTCCTGCGCCATTTTTATTTGTTGTTGAACACCCCTCTGATTCTGAATGTGATCGTTTCAATTCTTCCTACGTAAGCAAACAATTTTGAATGAGTTGATTATATACATATTTTTTTTTCTGATGAAAAGCTTACTGTTGGTTTCCATGAAAGAACAATATTTGATTTGAAAGATGGTGGCGAACGACATAAATCTCGTATCATTATTTGCACATTTGAGCAGATTTTGTATGCAATTAATCGTGTTTTTTTCTATAAATTTAACCAGAATTTCGTGTATAAAAAATTTCATTTCAACAAACTTGTTCCTCTTGGTCTTCGCCTTCAACTTTACCATTCAATGCATTTTTCAATTGAGTTGTATACGATGATGCACCACGATAAAGATAGCGTAATCTATAAAAATGAAACAAAACAGAAACGCATTTTCTATTACAGTATAAAATTGAAATAATAATGAACCTTAATCGAAAATCTTTAACACGTTCTTCGTTTTCCTCTGCAATTAAAAAGTCCGGATATTTTCTTGATAACTGATGTAACCCATACGATAAGCATTCAATAAATGAAAATTGAAAATCAGGTGTAGCATCGGTCGTAGTACCTGCTTCAGATTCAACAGGTGGCTCGGGTAAAAATGTCTAAAATGCAAAGTTGAAAATACTTTTTGTAAATATTTTTTTCGACTTTATATACCATAAGAACATTGAATAATTTTGCTAAACGTTCTTTTGGTCGATCGAATTCCGTACAGAATGGACACATTTCAGCAAGTATACGGAATAAATCAAGTTTATCATCAGACGATAATGGTAATTTCTCAATATGTTCAATAACATAATCAAGCATAAATACAACAAATTTTGTTGAATGAACATTTTTCTAGAAATTATACATACATATCTATATGAAAGAATCCCGATCTACAGTTAGCAAATGATAATATTCAAACGAGAAATCAGCAAACTCTTCCAAGTCAATCGTTACTGAATATTTTCTCTAGTTTTTTTTTTCTTATAAAAAGTGTTTCTTCAACTAATGAAATCTTTTCTACTTTTGATATAACTTACCGAAAGTAAACTCATAGCATGGCCCATAAATGTAGCTACGAGACTAAGACGATCGGTATCAACACCCTAAAACAAAAACATTACTACGTATTGGTCAGTTTTGATGAAAATGAAATTTTCTTACATTCCATCCTTGCTCTAAATGACATTGACTAATAATCATATTAACAAGTTCTTGTCGAGCAATTAATGTCTGCATTGAACGTAGTGTTGACAATAATTTAATTATTGTAACAAATTCTTCTGCATCAAGTTCCAATGCGATCTAAACATTAACAAAATCTTAGAAAAATATTCAACGAAAATATTTCATACTTACATCTTTACATGTTTTAACTAAATGTTCTTCAATATCTTTGGGTAAATCGGTTTCATCTAGTGTTGCTATTCGGCTACATATAAATCCTAACAAAATAATTTTTTACTATAAATCTAAGCAAGTCAAGAAAAAAAAACAATACATACGGAGTGCACGTTTACGAAGTAAGTCTTCCTGAGAACGTTGAATTTCGCTAAGAATGCCACTAATTGTTTCTAGAATAAAATAGAAGAAATTTTAGCGACAGTACTTAATACGTTCTGGTTTTTTTTCTCGTAATCGCACTCTTCACTTATGCTAGTATCATTATTAGACATGTGAAAATTTATTTGATCTCCGTCGACTACGATCGATATAAGTTCAATGCTTATTACCGTGAGTTGTTAAACTCAGTAAAATCTGTAGTCTAGTTTTCAACAATAGAAGGAATATCTTTTTTCACTTTTTTTTGTTACTGTCGCCACTGTCTATCTATCTTCAGGTTGAACTTACCCTTTGGATTAATATGATAAATAGTCATAATAGAATTTTGTACTTGTGTTACTTCAGTTGTATCATTCGATTGAAGTAACTGTATAAGTACGCCAATAACACGAGGAAGTGTATCATTTGATGCTCGGACTAACGTTGGAAATTCTTTAATGGCTAGTTTACGAATCTAAAGATAAAGCGAAGAAAAACAAAAATAGACAAAATCATATTAATTTAAATTCATACTATTATATCTTCATCTTCACATAAATCAATAACAGCTTCTATCGTTTTCGTCATTTCAGCAGGAAAATTTTTACAAAATTTTGCGATAAATTGTAAAGCTAATTTTTTTTCTTGTGGTCCTTGTTTAATAGCTTCAATTAGATTTTTGTATGCATCAAGCGCTTCCGATGAATTATTTGTACCATTTTTGTCATTAAGAACATTATATAAGTCATATATACGATCAACCATTTTGAAAAGATTTTTTTAAATTACAGCAACAACAGCTTAAATGGCGAAAAACAAATGTTGTATGAATGCAATAAAACAAAACAATATTATTCTTATTTATTCATTTGTGTGTTCGAGTTGATCGACCAACTAATAGTGACACAGAGAAACTAACCAATGACAAACTGACCGAATCAATGATGTCGTTGAGAGTCAATCATATAAATAAAAATTGGCTTCGACTACTGCCCATGTCGTCAAAATCGTCTAAGTTTTAATGATACATTGCGATTTTGATAAATGTTAGCGATTAATCGCCGATCGATCACGATTAATCACTGATTTTTCAAGTAATATAAATGCATCGCGATTAATCGTCGATTTCTTAAGTAGCGCAGATGTATCGTCATGAATTGTTGACTATTTTGAGATTTGTGATTGGTCGAAACTAACTTCGAATTTTCAAATATTTTCACCAAAAACATTTTAAAGTTTTCTAACATACTAGAAGATAATTATCTAACGCATTAATGATTGATTTATTAGCTTAGATAAACAAAATGACGAACTTGTTAATCTCTTCTTGTTTAGTCGAACTGTATCATAATAAATTACATAATCTATTAAGTTACAATGATTGGTTTATATCATCAATCTTTGATGAGTTGCAACAGAAATTTTTATTGCTTCCTATACAAACGAAGATTAGTTATTGATCATTATAATATAATTACATAGTCAGCTTCTTTCAACCATCCCAACTAATTGAAGAACATTTTTAAACATATTCGTGTAATCAGTTAACAAAGAAGAAGAGTATTCTCAGCTTTTTTTCTCTTCTCTCTCCTATAAATTTTCACTTCAGAATAAATTTCTTTCGTTTTTTTTCGTCCATAGAAATTTATAAATTCTTCTTCTGTTGTACTCTACATTAAAAACCAGATAGAAAAACGAATCGCATCACTTGAATGAGATTCTATTTGGTCTGATTGCGTTCGAAAAGGGGTAGATGTGGAAAATGTTTCGAGAGTGAAAGTCAGTATTTTATCATCCACACCTATCTTTAAGTTATTTTTTTTATTTTCTAAGTTACTCATATAGGTGCCATAGTCAATGGATTCATTATATCATTAAAAAAAATCTATCTTAATAAGAATTGTTATCATTCAAATTTACTGTCACATGCAAATTATCAAAATAAATTATTTATATCTATTTTAAAGTAACAGGAAAATTATATCCCTAGTTTTTATTCTCAGTAGCATTTTCGTGGTTGTAACAAAGTTTGCTGAATACACTTAAAAAGTTCAACAATCTCATACATACGTAAGCTGTATATTTCATGATTCCTAAATACAAATTCATCTGGTCGAATCTGCTCTACGGTAATAAAAAACGAATTGGTACGCACTTAGTAAGATCAAGAGTATCAGTCGCTCTCAGGGAACTCAAACGGAAAAGTGAGAGACGCGTTCTATAGATATCGAAAGTCTTGAAAACTCTAACTTTTTGTACCTTTTTTCATGAGAAATTTAAGCTGATTACACAACCGTAAATTAGTCTAAATTTTTCTTAAAAATTGAAAACAAATCGATAATTTGAACGATTATATCGTGATAAGATCTCACGATACATCGCCCTACTATCCCGCGCAGTGTTTTTAATGATTGGTGTACCCCAGCAGAGCAAAGTGTACGTACACTCTGTGTTTTGAAAATACACTTTGTTTTCCTATGAAGTACACTCTGAAAATAAAAATTTTGGCTTAGCAAGGTGTACGCGTACACTGTGCTTCGAAATCCTATTAAAATACTGATCCCGCGATATAATCGTCGATTTTTTAGCGATTTTGAGGACGTGGGTGTGCATTTTTATGCGTCGAGTAGTCGGTATTATGTTCGAGTACGTCTGGAATATAAAAAACCGAAACAACAAAAAAAGATGTACTTAATATTATTCATGAGATGACAATTGAATCGATGATGATGATTGTGCTTTCTTTGTGCTAGCGACTTGTTTTCGTTTATTATTCCTGAATACAAACCCTAGTCAACTCTCGCTCGAAGAATCCCCAGGGAGTCCCCTGACAAATTCCCGTGGACTCACGACAGGGGCTCCCCGGGGACTCGTCGGAGGAGAGTGAATTAGGGAATGATATTTTTAATCATTTCTTCGTCTATGAAATTATATCATTAAAAGCACTGTAAAATTGTTCTTCTCTCCTCTTGTAATCTATTCATACTGATTCTAATCCAACAATATACATCAATATTACGTGAATCATCTCAAGGAAAAATTGAATTAATATTTGCTAGACTCTTAAAGTGACACATAAGATACAGTCTGTCTATGAAAAATTTAAGTCCATTGAATTATTTAATTTTGACTTAAGTATTGATACATATAAATATAATTATACTGTTGTGACTTTAAATTAAAGTTACGTGTGCATGTATGGAATAGATTGACAAAATATAAGTCATATCGTGCCACTAGTATGTTGTCTTGACGGGTTTCAGTTTCGACGAAATGAATTTCTGTCGAAACAGAATAATCTAATTTACATACTAGAACAATTGTACTCAATTTTAAATAAATAATAAATCTTACAAAGCAAAACAATTTGTTCGTGTATTCTGAAATTTCGATATTAAACTCAATTAAAACATGGTCAACAAAACTTAGCGATGATATATGGCTTCGAATAAACCGGTCGTGACTTAGCGAGAGCAAAATAAAACGTATCGAATGATCTCAATTTTTTTTTTCTTTCTTGTGCCTATTACTTCTAGAAACAGGAATAAGAAAACTTTTGACAAAATATTTTTGTTGTAATCTGATTCGTCTAATGTGTACGCTAAATCGACGATATTAAATTTGAAAAAAAAAGAATCCACACTTATACAGAAAACGAAAATATTTATGAGAATTTAATATGTAATAGCGATAGGAATTTGAATATTTGTTTTTTTCGTCGTCAAGTATAGGGAGATTTTGCCAATTGATAAAGAAATATATATTTGTTGCTTTTAAAAACGAAATAAAAACTCTTGACAAGACATATAACACTACTTAAGCTGATATAACTGTTGCCATCTGTTCCTGAAGTAGTTTTTAACTCGATAAATTATTGACAGAGTCAATGGCATTGTCTCAGATATCAATAAGTACACTATATCATATCCTTCACCTTCAGGTATAAAAATGGATAATCCACTTTTAATTACCACAAACACGTCTGTTAGATAATATTTCAAGAAAAAAAAATCGCGATCTAAATTAGACCTTGAGTTATTTTTTATGTTCTCAACATGTATCACAGAACTTTTTTTCGCTCTCTCTCTCTCTCTCCTCTATGTTCAATAGTGAATTAGACACTAATTCCTCAGCAAGTCATAAAATAAAAAAAGAAAAAGAAAGAGAAAAAGAAAAAGAAACACTGTAACGGTAAGTGTTTTGTACAAATAATTTGTTCGTTCGACATATTATTATTAAACTACACTTTAATGAACTCTATCGTTAGTAGCGTCTTGTATTACAATGCATATCCATTGTAGACAAACAAAAGCAAACCGTATTACTCAAGTTTTACGTTTCGTTCGTATGCATAAATGCATGCGAACGAAAAAGGAAAGACTAGATTTTTGACGTGCAAGCGTAACGTAATATCTTTAATTTAAGGGATTATCGTACGAAATATGAAAAAAAGAATGATAAAAAGTTTATAGGTAGGAAGGAGACAGAAAGAGAGGGGACCCCGCGATATCCTTCATATATGAATGGTTCGTTTTTTCTCATCTAAACGAGAAAAAGAAAAAGAAAACGAAATGAATACGAGATTACTGCTGGAGTAATTATCAATCATTGACAGGTAATTCGTTTTTGTGGAAGGAACCATATTTTGCTCCATGTTTTTGTCATAATTATTTTGAATTCTAAGGTATGCCAATTCAGTCTCTATAGAATTTATTATGTGAAAACGTAGGTAGATGCTTTCAAACCATCCAGTACAACGTTCCACTTATTTACGTAAAAGAAAATTGCTATTTTATTGCATGTGATATTTTGATTAGGTGAATGCATTTGTGAGTGCAAATGTATTTATTTTTCGTTAGCTCATCAAACTCAATGAGTATTCCGATTTTAATGTTTTATTATTGGAAAATTGAGCTGACAACGAGTGAACACAATGTACATGAGTTATAGTTTATATTCGATATTACTTAGAACAGCAGAAGTGAAGGATAATTTAGAATCCTTATAATTTTCTTTTTTTCTTTTACACTCGTTTGCAATACTTGCTGATTTTTCTTTACTTTGTTTTAACTCTAACCAAACATATAAAACCGTAGAAAACAAGTTATTAGTAACTGTGTGCATGTGCCAATGTTAGAATTATAATGATGCAAGAATTCACTAAACTTAAAATCATCATTAACAAATCTTGTAGGCCTTACAACATTTGTTTATTCGGCAATAGCAACGGCTTTATATAGCTAATATTTTCGATCATTTTTGGATGAGCGATCGAAAACTATTGGAAATTTTCAAATATTTCAGATTTTTCTAAAAGATATTGTACAAATCGTAACAGTGATATTTGACGTCTCTTTATGATTAAACTTAGATAGAAGAACTGAAACAAACTGCTACGTTCGATAACAACTCAATGTTACATTTGAAATCAATGCATTTGACTATCACAATCGTTTTCATCGCAGGTAGAAACAAAACACAACAAAAACGAATATATCAAAGAAAATTTGACATATGATTCGTTTCATTGTAGTATTAGCATGCATCCAATGTACCACAATAAAAAACACCAGAGGCTCAAAAGAAAAGTCATCATTATCAGCACACATAAGTGATTATAAATCCATTGATAACCATGCAGAGATCAATCCCATCAGTGAAGGATTCATCATAATAAATGATCATAAAAAAAAACAGCCACCAGCAAAAAAAAAGTCGAACACGCCCAAATCGAAACGAGCTAACAAAATATCGAAATCAAAGACTTTGCATCATGTAACGTCCACCACGTGCGAACCACACCTTCACGACACATTCACTTCCACTAGTATCATCACAAAAACTACACTAAAAATCACACCAAAAAATACATCACACGACTCGATTGAACCACCGCATGGTAGACGCGGCAGAAGACTACTCAACGACTTTAGCTACAACACCGAAAACGAAACGAGCTCAACACCCACCCCACTAGGAAACGACGGCGATGTTCAGAGCTTTATGCAAGTTGATCCTGCACTCTTAGGAAACGAGTTCATCGCAATGGCAGCTATAACGGATGGAAGTGGCGAAAGTACGTACCCTATTCACAAACATTGCTCCTTGCTAACTATACATTACCCGTAACTATGCTTTCCTTTAAGCAACCGAAGACACTACATATCAAACACACAGTAAGTACCTAATGCTCAAACTAAATTCTATCTTCTTCTATCATTCAAGCTACATCGTCTACAATTACCACACAAACACTGTCAACATCCTTCACCAGTAAGCATAAAATATTTTTCGCTACCAATATA
>OENM01002691.1:289-15133 GCA_900239745.1 Rotaria magnacalcarata
AACAGCTAGAAATAATCAAATATAATTAATGGATGCACGCATTTTTGTTTACTTTAACCGAACAAATGAACATTTTAAAGAGAAAGCTTCATTGTATAACAAATATATAATTTGAATATAAATCCGAAATCATACATATTTCGAATCAAAACAAAACTGTTTATATTAATTTTCATGAAAACAAAGCGTGTGTCTAAATTTGTTGCGCTTGATTGCTTCAAGCTGTTTACAATCAAAAAATAATAAAATAATGACAAAGGATTGAAACGCACCCTATTTTAAAATCCACTGACCTGCTCTTGAATATTTGAATATTCTTAGATTTTTAAAAATCTCTGATGAAATATAAGAAAACAACGAAAAGAAAATGCAGCAGTAAGAACAACACGTGTTAAATGTAGGATCCGTATTTTTTACAAAAATGTACATTACTATTAAAAATGCTATACTTTTTCTTGTGTTTAGATAAAATAGACAAGAGAAATATTATCACCAAGGACTGATCCTGGTCGTTATTAATTACAATCATTATAAAGGTAACACTTGCACATAGCAATGTCTGTCTAATCTTACCTATACAGGAAAAAACGGTATAAGAAACGTATAACAGTGTGTCCTTGAAATAAAAACAACACATTCTGATATTCTAAAAACGTTCTACTATGAGAACAGTTCTCAAGTCGTGAAACGTGTTGCATAACAACGTGTTCTGCTCTGACAACTGTATGCCGGGTCATATCGTTTGAGGAACTATTTCCTTCTTCNTTAAAAATGCTATACTTTTTCTTGTGTTTAGATAAAATAGACAAGAGAAATATTATCACCAAGGACTGATCCTGATCGTTATTAATTACAATCATTATAAAGGTAACACTTGCACATAGCAATGTCTGTCTAATCTTACCTATACAGGAAAAAACGGTATAAAAAACGTATAACAGTGTGTCCTTGAAATAAAAACAACACATTCTGATATTCTAAAAACGTTCTACTATGAGAACAGTTCTCAAGTCGTGAAACGTGTTGCATAACAACGTGTTCTGCTCTGACAACTGTATGCCGGGTCATATCGTTTGAGGAACTATTTCCTTCTTCCCTTCTTCTTTCATATAGGTATGTTTGTGATGTTATATCTGTTTAATTTTCGTGAAAGAGTAAAGAAAAGAGCTTATATTCTTCATACAAACGAACTCCATATCATTTATTTTAACTCGGTAGAAAGGAAGAACATAACCGAGGTTACAGCAATTTTTCCTTAACTATAAACCAAAGTGGATCATTGATTATTTCCTCGGGAACATTCTTTGACATAGAATTTATAATTAGTGTGTTCAAGAACACTCAATCAATTTTAGAGTTACACACAATATCTATTTCTGAATTACAACAAAATCCTTTCGTCAACAAGTTCAAAGCGATCCTACCGATGTGAAACCTTTAATCCAGAAACGTTACTAATAAATACTTCAATAAGTTGAAAAAGTAATATAAAGTATTTCAAAAAGTATAGTAATTACTCCGAAATACTATATGAAACATAAAAGTACTATAAAATACTGAATGGATCTTAATTATTTGTTACATTCGAACACCTTTTAGCAATCGAATCATGTATTGATTGATTCTGTTTAAGAAAAAACTTAGATATTTAAGTTACGTATTTTATGAGTTGCTCATGTAATTGTCTTCTAAAGGTTTTAAAAGATTTTTATTCCACAACTATTGGAAAAATAGTTATCGACTTTCTTTGACACTCATCATTATGACACGGACTTAGAAGCCATAGACATATTTTTGACCTAATTCAGACAGCTGTCCATTGGATGCAATCAAACAATTGGTCGAGTCGAGTGCGGCATCCAAGTAACGTTGTGCACCGAACCATGCATAACGTTCTACCCAACTTAATGAGTCAAGTATTGTAATACTTTGATTCATAAATTCGTTGACTTTTTGTTGAGAAACCGGTTGATTTGGATTCCAAGATGTACAAGCAAATTCTGTTTTTCAAACAGGATACCTATCGCCAAAACGTTGACGAGCTTTAGTAATCCAATTGATAAAGTTGTTGGCAACTCGACCGTACCAGTGTGAAGCAAGAAAGTCAATTCGCCCGCCAACTTTATCTAATTCATTGAGGAATTATTGCATCCAATTTAATCCTTCATCACTGGATGCAATCGCTGGTGAACCGAGTCGTGCACCTTGAGCTCTCAAAGGCTCGATATATTGTTTCCAAGCACGCGCTGCCAATGCCGGATCCATGCTTGCTTGATCAGCACGTTTGGGTTCATTCAAACCGAGTAGAACCTTGGCACCTTTCGCCTCAGCCAAGAATTTGTTTCCATCGTGACCTTTATTTGTGCTCCATAGCATTGGAACGAATTCCATTCCACTGACGTTGGTCTTGTAGGGCGACCAATTGTAAATCCATGAAATTTTTCCTCCAGAAAATAGATTACGCGAGTCCTGTCTGTTTTCCATCGGCCACGCAATACATCGCTTATTTGTGCTACAATGTAGATAAAAGTTAATTCAATGACCTTGCTTTTAAGTGTGGGCATTTGCAGAAACTTAAACGACTAGTCTTGCAAACGAAATCAAATCTGAACAACAAATATCAAAAACATTCTGCTTGTGAATCAGTCAATATAGAAAATAAAAATCAATCTGAGCAAGTTGACCAGTAGCAGTTTTTCATACAACTGAAGCAAATGCAATAGATGGACAACAACTCAAACCAGAAGTGTTCTCCTTGCTAAATTTTCTGAAAAATATTAATTTTAGAATATTCCAATTGCACTTGCATGCATCTCAATAAAGATTACTACTGCTATTCTTAGCTTCTTAAACTAGGGTACATTTTTTTTGAAATTCAAAATCTTCGAATTTAATCACCACCACGAACAAGAACTGTCACAGACTATGTTCGATTTTATTTTATAACAATAATTATAATACAGTTCGTATTTAATAGATTTTCAAATTAACCTGTTTGTCTTGGGTGCCATGCGAGCTAGCGTGATCATCTGGGATAATATAAGCATTTCCTTTTGATATATTCTCGTGGTAGTATGCGACCAATTCAAGATTTCGGCCACCCGTGTAGGATTCAATCGGCTGAATAACATTATAGCCTTGTGAATCTTTGACTTTGTATTTACTTGGTGCTCTCTGTCTTAAATCACTCGTAAATCCTGTTCGAAGGCGTCCATCTAAACTCGAGAAAACCATTGCTCCATTGAATCTTGGTATCAGGTTTATATCACAAAATGTGGATGTGGGATTTGGGTGTGGCTGTGGCTGAGAATAAGAATGCCGAGATCTACACCCACACCTTCGAGATGTCAAATGACACAACACAACATCATGCCGACGAGTATAGGCGAAACTCTAGTTTTGTCGTTACACTCTGGATACTTGAAGTAGCCTAATAAACATCTTTGCCGAGAGTGGCACAAGCCAATCCGATCTGGTTTGTCGTTACAGTATGGGTGTGGGTGTCTGCCTTCTTCTTAGACAGACCCACACCCTCAAGATAGTTGTTTGTGATTGAATTAATGTTAATGATTCCAAAGGTACCAAGCAATTTTCAAATATTATAAAATAACCTGAAAACAAAGATAAACAAATTATTTTTAAAATAAAATAGTATTTGAATGATCGTGAAATAAAGATTTTCGATATGAAATTCTTCTAATTGAAAATGTATACTCAATCAGATATAAATTCGAATAGAATTCATTTTATCAATAAGAAATAGACTTAAATCATTTGTTTTGTTTATTAATTTTTCATTCTAAACTAATCTATATATAATAGCATCGTAAAATATTTCACTACAATCTTCGATTTCGACGAAAGCTAATATAATTTAAAGATGAATCTCTAAACGAACATTTTAATAACAAGGATTTAACTTATTTCTTCATTTTCTATGTAATGCATTGAAATATAAATAAAGAATATAAATCATTATAAAATAACTATTGTAAAATTCGATCTAAATCTTAATTAATGATTAATACTTCTTTTTCTATTAAACAAAAATTTCATAGTTTATTGAAAATAAAAATTCGTCATTTTCACCAAATTCTACTTGATAATGCCTATTTATTAATACTCTTCATTTAAGAATATTTCTATTTGGATTTGTAAATTCTTTTGTTTAATCTATCTCAAACTTTTATTTTTTATAATTTTGAGATTTTCTATTCCCTAGACTGAAAGGATAGGGTCTAGAAACCGTAATTCGCTTGTGTCTGTCTGTCTGTAACAATGACACAAACAACCAATTCTCATGGTACAAATGGCCATTTCTATGGCAGTAAGGACCCTTTCCAAAGCACAAACCATGGGCGGATGCATGAAACGGTCACGTGAAACAGTCCGCTCTGGATATGGGTTCAGTGGAGGGGGCGACCTGATCCCCCTACGGAACTTTGAGCTAACCATCACGAAATTTCTGAAGCATGTATTTTTGTGGTTACGCAAGAGTGAATCTCTACCCGTCTTTCATCTTCACTTTTAGTGCCTTTATTTGAAACCTTTAATTTTCGTGTAATTTTTACCTCAGTTTTACTTATTCCCACTCCCTTTTACAGGTCTGTTTGAAAATATCATCACCAGATGCTGGCACAAACAACCGACTTTCTGCCGTATGTTCATGCATTTCTTCTCCACAGCACTGACAGTCTAGAACTCAGTGAATCGAATTTCGATGTCGATGGACGTTATTTGTAGTATATTTTTTAAAATTTAAATCAATCATTTCAACTTTTTAAAATTTTCGTAGGTATTCTTAGTTTACCATTACAAACGATGATCAACGATTCGATTAGTGTTGCCATATCTATCTTATCATTCAACCGATAAAAATGGAATAAAAATTTTCAATCAATAAGTTTTGATCTATGAAAAACAAGTTTGTCATCAAATGAATTCTTCCTCATAAAAGTTATTTATTTTAAGATGATGTGTTAATTGATGAATGCCTTCAAGTTTTATCTACTACTCTTATCAATCTATCATTGAACTCCTCCTTCTGCTAAAGTAAAATTCTTAGGTGGTATCATCAAATAATTTTACTATTTTGATTTTTTCTTCGCAGGATATTCTTTTATCAAGTGGTACAATGATACTTCTTCATCAACTTTGGTGTTGGGCTATGGTTGACATTCAATTATTAAATGCTCTTCTTATTCTTCTTCTGACAACATAAACTGCCAAACATCGAAAAGGTTCGTAAACTTTTTCCAATGCATAAGACAATCAATCGGTATTCATTTCCTAAATTTATGCTTGTCTTCAGATTGTGTGAGTGTGTGTAGTACAGGTCTTTCATTAACAACATCCACTATCAAATTTACTTTCCTCTATGTTCTTCGTCTTATAACAAAAGTATCATTATCACTGGCAGCAAATAATAATACTAATTATAAATAAAAAGAATAAATACATAAATAAATGTATATTCTACACTATTGAATTTTAATAATACAACGTAACGTTTGAAATACCTTGGAAAGTACAATTAAGATGAAACAAAAATAATTGCTTATTTTTAAATTATGAATATATACTCAATTCGAGTGAAAAACACAACTATAATATCTAGAAATATAGGAATGCAACTAAATTAACTAGGATAATATAGAATCAATATAAAAATAAAATTTATTTTTAACTTGTAAATAATTATAGATTTAAATATAAGAAAACATTAAATTTTCTCTTATCTTGGAAAAAATTATTCAATAAAAATAATCATCAATAATATAGTACAAAAAAGAATAAAATAGTACGCTGTTCGTCAGATGCGAATGAACACATATTCGATCCTAAAGGAGCATCAATTTTTATCCTATTGAGAAAAATAAAAAATATTTTATAATTAAAGTATCGTAGAAATCAAATAAACTAACTTCGTTTTTCTTACTTCGTAAATGGGTATAAGTTTAACTTCCACCTAAAAATTGATTAACAATATCTAAGAACAGAAAATAAATAAATTAATGAAATATCGTTGGGTTTGATCTTAATGATGTATATATATTTATATACATGTCGATTGAATATAAATAAAAGAATTATTTAATAATATCAGAAAGAATAAAAATAGTATGATTATTATTCGTGTATTTTTCATATATTCTGAATTAGAAAACATTTCTAAATAGTTCATTTTCAAAACGAGAAGATTTTATCTAAAAATCGGTAAAAATTGCAAAAATGAGTAAAGTTGAAATAATGCAAATTTTTATTAATTAAAACACATTCATTGTACATAGAATAGTTGTTGCCATAAAGTTACCTGTAAATAGTGATCTAGCGGTCAAATGTTGACCATTATCAGCTTCTGGAATTCCTGTGCAGTAGGAGTGAACCATTTTTGTAACGGAAATTAATTAATGACATTAATTAAGTGAATTCACTTAAGCATTAATATTAAGTTTTAATGTTTCCTTTTAAAAATTGATTTCATTAATTTAATGTTCAATGGATTCATTTAACATTAGTATTAATGGTTAATGAAAACATTAACCATTAATGGGTGTGGGTGTGGGTGGATACAATTTCGTCACAGTTGCACCGTTACTCACACCCATACCCACACCCTCAATATTAGACAACAAATCCATTTTTAATATATGCAAACATCGATTAGATATCGAAACATCTAATCATTTTAATATTAATAAATTAGTTAGTATATGCTGGAGTCGTATAAGTGGATGGATAGCTAAAATATGTATCTGATTAATGAACTCAATGTTATGGAAGAACCTTACCCATTGTACAAAGATATTCTCAGTGATAAAGAAAACAGAGAGAACGTCTATGACGTATGTATGTCCAGTATTATCTTGCTGGTGTTGGCTTGTGCACCTTCAAAGGATAGAATATTGCGTGCGCGCGCACCGAACAGTAATAACAATTCATTTCTGTTATTCAAGAGAAAACAATTGGTTATGTTTTCTTATGTATTTTCGTGGCGTTATTTCGCTGAATTTATTCGATGATTTGTTCCGCAAATACAAAAGGATTGAATTTAAGCAAATAAAAACTGTGATTGATGCTTTCATTTCATGAGTAAAATAGGATAAAAAGACCATCTAGGTAAAAAAGTAGCAATTTTGCTGACGACAAGTTTTAGAAAAATAAGGGTCGTATTTGCAAGAAACTTTGCATAGATATTTCTTTTCGCATTCACCACCATTTCGACCAAATTCATTCGCTTCTTGATCTGCTCGACTATCTGCCGAACCGGCATCTTGAGCCTCTTCGCGGCAATCACTAACTGAACAATGGAATGGAACGAGATAAAATATGATTTAGATCAGCAGATCATCATGACTCACTTTTTTTCGCAATACGTCTGGTTTGATCAGATTCTCCACATCGGTAAACAGCGTCAAAATTTCCTTTGCAATGGAAAAATTTGTCACAATTTTTACAATTGGCAGCCTTCATTTCATTATATCGCGCCTTCAGCATCCGACCAGGACACGTGTGAAGATCCGAACCAGCACACCAAGCGAATCTCAACCAATTCATTGATATGGTCTCCGGAAACATCAAAACGAAGCAGAGAGCCACGAGAAAATAGGCGAGATGCATATTGTTGCGTTCCAGTTGTCGATGTATGTGGTAAGTGATTTCTATATATATATATATATATACAAATCAAGTGACGTAAAGGTTTCACGCACATTGGAGTTTGCGATGTGTATGAAGAAAAACTTGTTTACGTGGTCGCATCGCATTTCAAATCCAATTGTATTAAAAGAGCAATGAAAAAGAGAAAAAAATAACCGAAATGTAAAAGGTCAACTGGAAACATAAGCTTATACTGTATTGGGACCATATAAAAGATATAAATGATGCATCTTTATCGATGTTATTAAGTTGCAACCGCGTGAAAAAAGAGAAAAACGGAAATAGAAAAAAGGGTCAAATGATTAATTTATATTTTATTTGTGGCGACGACTTTATCCTACGAAAAAGGTACCTACAGTGTAAAAAAAAATAGGTTTATTACCGAACTTTGAAAGTTTAGTATTGTCGCGCCGAACGATTTTAAGTTCAGTACAAACAAGTGGTTTCGTAATTTTCCTGAGGGTGCGGGTGTGGGTATGGGTGCAACTGTGACGGAATTGTACCCACTCACACTCGCCATCTATGAGATGAGAAAAGGAAAACACCTATAAGAAACTGAAAAACGAGTTGAAGTATGCATCTTGTACTGTTCTGGTAGCTTTACTAATGTGATATATGTCAAATATCGACCTCTACGTAAAATCACTGATAGATAGGTTTTCTTTATTACGTGCAAATATTTCACAATTAGTGTGATTCGAGCATTTTTCTACCGTTGAGACTCGAAATAATGACCTTTCGGTGAAGGTAGTCAACTGCAATCAAAAGAGAAGTAATAAGATTTATAAATCTTACTCTTGACTTCGTGTAACCAAAATTTTGACTTTATATCTTATCACTATCCTCAGTAAAAAAGCAGAGGGTGGTTCTCAGGAAATAAACATTTAATTATTTGATGATATTCTTGTTTATGCTCGAGACTTATTGTGCAGCGTTTCTAATTTATTTGGATTTGTTCGTGTAACGACTCTCCGGGAGAACTATAGGACAAAGTTAATATCGAATTCAGAGATATAAATATAAATATTAGACGAACTTGAATAGTTTCGTTCTTTTTATATTCTTAGACGTTGCTGTAATTAAGCTTGGAATTACCAATAAACAGAAACGGAACAATACACTAAAAATACGCGATTTTCTTGTCAGCAAGCGAAAGTGCAGCTGTCTCTATTGAAAAACTCCATACAGATCCCTACGTAAAGACTCCAACATGTTCTCTGTTGCCATAGTACTACTATAATATACCTGGTTTCGTATTATTTTCGGACTCCTGTTTAACACCGCATCAGAATTTAGTAATATTGCCAAAAATTTAGATGGTATTTTAAATACTGCGATAGTTTTCTTTGCTTCCTTTAATTCTCTTATTAGTTCAAAGAATCGCTAAAAACCAAGTAGAAAGAAAACTAAAAATCAGGAGAAATTAGGAGAAAATGTTGAAAATCAGCTCCTGAAATCAGGAGATTTTCTATCAGGAGAAAATTCCAGAAATCATGAGTCCCCTGGTCACATCAGGAGGTTTGGCAAGCCTGATCCGCACCCGCACCCAAATCTTTTTCTATATGTATACAAACTCATCGAAACGGATCTGTCGGATAATCGGACTGAAGACAGTGCAAGAGAACTATTAAATAAATTACTGCTAAAAAATAGGCATCTAAGATAAATCGAATTGTTTAACTTTTACCAGGTATTTCTGATGTGTTAGACATTATTAAATTAACTAAATTTGTGTTTAATAAAAAATTCACATTCATAGGACTTGGTAATTTTGTATTGACATCATCGGCAAGAAAATCCCAGTATATATTGAGATTATTATTGTAGAAAAAGCATGCAAACGGTTTGTATGAGTCAATACTACACATTTAATTATGATAGGTCCATGTCATGCCGAGAAAGACAGGAGAGAAAAAAGAAATATCTTTTTTATCCTGTTATTGACGACTCACGAAGAACAGAAAAAAACATAAATAATTCGAGAACAGCTTTTGAGTATAGTTCTCATTAGAGTCCTGCACGGTTCCAAAAATGATTTTCTGGAACCGTTCAAAGAAGTATATACCGTTCCATAATGTTTGATGTTATTTTGTCATTCGACCATGCATTTTGTAGAGAAATGTTTCCTCTTCAAGCTCCTTTATTTAGAAACGCAAAATAATCCTTGATATGAAAATTTTTTCTCGTACAATAAAACGGTTCCAGAAAATCATTTTTGGAACCGTGCAGGGCTCTAGTTCTCATCCGTTTGTTTTTATCTGATTCACTTCAAGCCAAATCGTATACGGAGAGAATGAATTGGTATTTTCCGATTGAATCTTTTTTTCCTTGGAAGTATCCACATATTAATCTTTAAATATTTTCTATGTGACATTTGGGTCATATTCCAGTGCATTCATAGCATCATGACAATGATAAAAACGTGGTGCCATATAAAGCTGACTCATGATAAAATAACAATTACTAATGGCTGTTGGCTTTTCCCGATAACTTTCTTTCGTGGGTTAATAGAGTTTCACATATATATTAATCTATCGGCTTTATGTGTGTTGTTCATTCGGCAATCGTTACGCTTTTAAACATCACTTGTCAACACTTTGAAAAACGCAACATCTCACAACGCTTCTGTTTATACAGTTTTGGTTTATAATCAGTAAGAATGAATTTTCCTAGATTTTTCCATCAAGAGTCACTGTCTATATAATTTTTATTTATGCATTTATTGAGTTTAATTTTGAAAGAACATTCTCAAATTGATGTAACCTATCCTAAATCTTCAGAGTTAATCACACTTTTTCTGTATTACTTTCTCATATCCTCGTTTGACTGATTTGTATACAAATACACTCAATTATACAGTTAAAGCATGATAGCTTCTTTTTAACGATACTGCTCTGTGATAGGACCAAAGGTCAAATGTATATTGAGAATCGGTATTGCATTTGTTTGATTAAAATTCCGTGAGTCGAAAAACGATCGTAGAAATCAGTCTGGAAGCTTCATGAAAATCTTCTGTAATCATAGTCAATTCAACGATATACAGTAAATTGCGAATGCCACACTTTTTCGTGCTTTAGTGGCAGTAGTCTGGTTTACTAATGTAAGAAAATCATATTTTTTGTGTAGTGCATAAACCTATTCGTTATAATATTTTTCGAAACTTTAATATAACGCCTGATATTGTAAGAAATCAACACTTAGAAATGTATCGTTTTTTTGCGGAACTCACATATATTTTCGAAGAAAATTGTGAGTGAAAGTTTTAAGGTGAAGTTTTTGAGGCTCCCCACTCCTCTCCATTACAGACATCCCCCATTACAGACATAATCCCCTATTACAGACATAACCTCGCATTACAGAGCCAACCCCCTTACACCCCCTTAGAGACCTCTTACACCACCTCAGATACCGCCTTACACCCCCCTCAGAGACCCCTTACACCACCTCAGAGACCCCCTTACGCCCCACTCAGAGACACTACCTTGCATTACAGATATTAGTAAGCATGCAAAAACTAAATAAGACTTTTTCTACCGATCAATTTTTGCAACTAATTTCGCACCACGCGTTATATATAAGTAAATTAGGCGAAAAATCATATGTGAGTTCCATATTTTAGCCCCAAAGGGACTGCGCTAACAAGCTTTTCCAACAGTCATTATTGTCAGTTATTTTATTAATAAGTCATGAACTTTATATATTGAGTCTGAAAGCATGATTATTCAAAGTTGCATGTTTTCAAAAGGCTTTTCTTTAGTAAAAATCTAATTCGAAAACAAACTCAAGTATGATTGTCTTTTTCTTCTAGATAAAAACTATTAACATGGCTTCTCAGTCAAATAGTGAATCATTAATCAGCTATANTGACTTTAAGAAATCACTAATTAACTGTGGTTTTAATTTGCCTCTTCATAAACGTGAAAAGTACAATGGTTTGGTTGGTGCCTTACCAAAAGCAAAAATTACCACAAAAGACGAATTGGCAATGTTTTTGGCTAACATATATCATGAAAGTGGAGGTCTCCATTATACAACAGAAACTAATCCTCGCGATGATTACGAAGGGGGACGCAACTACTGTGGACGAGGATACATTCAATTGACTCACAAAAGCAACTATAAAGCTGCGTCATATGATCTATATGATGACGATCGCTTGGTTCGTCGTCCTAATTTAGTTTCAGAAGATGAAGACGTCGCTTGGGCTACAACTGCTTGGTTCTGGAGAAAAAATGTTTGTAGTAGTTTATTTTACTCTAAATTCAATTTTAACACTTCTTCTGTCTTGCATAGGTTCATCAAAGTGGAAGGATGGATTTCGATAAGACTATTGAAAGGATCAATCCAATTGACACACCCACGCAGACACGTAAACGTCGACAATATCACGACATTATTCGTGGAGTACTTGGATTACCAGGTATGTACATGGAAAATTTATTTAAATAGATTCAATAACTAACTAAAATCAATTTAGACATGCCACATCATATAAGTTATTATACTTAAATTAGTCAAGAACAGACTGATCTGTTCATTACAAAACAAATAAACCTATTACACATGAATTTTTCTTTCTCGTTATGAATCACTTATTCAAGAAGTATAATTAATCAAGACATTTTCAAAACAATAAATTTTAAAAACTACAGAGTTTTTGCCATGTAAGAATTCGTATGAAAAATCTATCATTGTACGAATAAATATTTCATTTATGCTGGGATTATCAAAGTATAAGTAACGGTTCCATCGTATAAAATCATTGCCAAATATTATGTGTACATCGAAAATATTGCTATAGGAGAATGAATAAAAAAACAATTAAAATACAAACAAATATTTCAGGATGTTAGTGTGATGATAGTAACCAATGTTCTAAATGGATACAGCTTTTCATATCCTGATATTCTACACTGTAAAAACGATTCGTAGAATAACAAACCCTAATACTTTCGGAAATTTTTCCTAAACCCTTAAAGGGTTTAGAATAACAGCATAAACCCTTTAAGGGCTTTTGAGAAAAAGGGTATTTGAAATGAAAAGGGTTTATGCCGAGAAAAAGAAAGGGTCATCAATATACCCTTCATAAAATGGGTTTCGTATTCTACGGTTATGGGTTTATGGTTATAATTTTTACGGAAAGGGTTTTTATTCTATGATGAAAAGTTCATACCTGTGTCTTTTCACAAAAATGTTTTGCCTTGCGTAACTAAGGGTTTATTGTTCTACTCTTTCACGAAAAGCGTTTATTATTCCACGATCAAAAGTTTGTTATTCCAACTTTTCAACAAAACGCTCTCTCACTATCACTTGAAATCTTTTACAACGGTGGTTATTTCCAAAAACAAATATATTTCGATCGAGAAGAATACTATCAATCAATATAAAGTTTTCGAAAATTGAGGAGTTCTAAAAAAATCGGAATACTAAAAGTTTAACAATATTTTTCTTTTAAATTTAACCATTTATAAGCGTTATTTTTCAGTCCCTAAAGAAAAAACTCAGAAAAAAATTCTAAAAAGTATTTAAAATTTATTTCGAGGAATTCCTATCAACTAAATAATTTATTAAATACACAATATACTTTTAGATATCGATATATCTGTAATATGAACTATAAAATTTAAGTGATCTACTTTAATAATATTTAAAAAAATATCATTCAATTTCAAATAAATAAGCGGTACAGAAATCTATTATTCCGATTTCTTCATCAAAATAGGAAGCACCTATTCAAAAGAACATTGTTTAATTTAAGAGTACATTTCATACTATGCAACTTGAGCGCGAATCTGATCGAATGGATAACAAGTTAGACAATCATAGATTATGTCATATATTCGAACCCAGGTGACAACAGTAAGTACATCACTTAATTAATTATAAATCTATGAAAGTATATATATATACGATCTGAAACGCAAATTGAATTGGAATAATAGCAAAATAATGATTGCGCAACATCTAAAATACTTTTTTTAAAAATAACCTTTAGATGTTTGTCTGACTAGAAAACGTATTTAAAGGGGTTTATTAAAGGGTTTATGACAATTTTACATACGGTAAAAAGGGTTTATGAAAGGGTTTAGGATAGTTCTAAATACTGTAAAAAGGGTTTATTATACGTTGCACTTTCATCAACCCTGTTAGCGTCAGTAGATGACACTCACTGACGCTAAACGTTTCTCGTATTATCTATTTCTTGAATCTCTAATTTGATTCGTTACGTAATCTCTCAACTATGATTCATCTCGTGATTATCTTTTTGTATTTTCGTTATTGCGCAGTTGTTGATGTGCTATAGTATCGAATACTCGATACTCAATATATTCTATATATGATACGACGACAAAGTCTATTATTTAAACATGTTTAGCTCTCTATTTTTAGCAGACTAAATATTAGTTCTACTATTGCTACATAATCCCCAAAACGAGAGCTAACAAACCCTTTTTGGGTTTATTATTTTACGAATTATTTTTACAGTGCAGAAGAAAGCAGTTAAAGAAAAATACAATTAACTAAATAGAACTTTTCTTTTTGCTTTCCAGCAGATTAATTTTTTCTACTTTCATATGAATTAATATAATTAACGAGAAAACATTGTCAATTGTCAGATACATTTTAACGTATATTACATCTATCAATAAGTCTATATGAGATCAATAAATTCATAAAAGCATTGTTTGCTCTTGTTCTTCCTGTAGCAAGGTCTAGTCCTGCACTTTTCCGTAGCTTTTGGTCTGATTACGAAGGTAAAAGAAAAAATTGTAATTTCAATAGAACACATTTTTAAGTTCATAATAGTAAAATGAAGATTCTATGCTGCAACTTAAAGATACCAATTTGTTAGAATACGTAAGAGGATAGCAAAAATATTGGACGCATGGGCAGAAGAAATGTCCAGTCTCATTCAAGAAAGTTATCACCTGATTTCTTGGGATATTTTTTTAACTTCACAAAGATCCACTTATAATAGAAATACAAAACCAAGTATAACCGACCAATTGAGAGCCATTTCTTATAAGTCAAATATTTATCTACACTTGTTAGGAGACTCTAATGATGCGGCTAATTTACTAAAACAGGTACCGATTTGAATCATATAAAAATATATTATATCCAGGGTTGCCAAATCGAAATTTTGAAAACCAGTAGTTTCTCACCATAAAACCAGGAGATGAC